>OX465114.1:15730472-15832788 GCA_949987565.1 Luidia sarsii | reverse complement strand
GTTTGACATTTCATGCAGACGGCTGTTACGAAGGCTCACTTAGCTTTGCAGTTCACCAAAATGAAACCCTTCTTTGTTGTCCCATTCTACCAGGTACGGGATCAGTCGATGACGTTGGCATCGGTAAGGGCAAGTTCTACTCGGTCAACGTCCCACTGAAAGACGGCATCCAAGACGACCAGTACTTCAGCGTCTTTAGCAGGTACGTCCCGAAAGAGGCGATTTACGTGGTGTCACCACAAACCTTCTACTTGGCAGTCTTTTGTGATTATGCAGATTCAACCTCAAAACAAGGCTATAAAGCCACTCGAGGTTATGGGCTAAGGAAAAGGAGGAGATAGGGAGGAACTCAGGAAGGCTGGAGATAGGAATTGTCATTCCTCTTGACAAGGGCATGGTCGTATGCAGGTTGGAAACATGAACAAGGAACAAGGAAGGGAATTCCAGAGAGAGGCAGAGCGTGGGAAGAAGCTGTTCGGATAGCTCGTGTCAGAGCCAGACTCCTTCTCGGAAGAGAAGTGCTACATGGTGTCACCGCAAACCTCCCACTTAGTATTACCACCTTGCAAACCTTCACATCTTATCTGAGTTACCGGCTGTTTTCGGAGCCACACTCCTTCTTGGAAGAGAACTGCAACATGGTGTCACCGCAAACCTTCCACTTAGTTTTTCCACCATGCAAACCTTTAAGTCTTATCTAACCTCTGTGTTTAATTACACGTTGAGGAGGGGAAACCCTTACTTGGAAAATGCAGTGCTTGATCAAAATTACATTCTCCTGGATAACCCCCACCCCTCCCTCTCCTCCAAAAAGGAACTGTTATATATCCTGACGACTGGCAGAGTACACACTACCCAAAACATTGAATTACTGGCTCTTTGCAGAGCCACACTCCATCTTGAAAGAGAAGTGCTACACGATATCACCGCAAACCTTCCGCTTAGTATTCCCGCCATGCAAACCTTCAAGTCTTATCCAAGCTGTATTGTCAGCCGATAGATGGTGAGGACGAGGCCAGAGCCAAAGCCATGGCCCTTTTTCAAAAACCTGGCCTAGGCTTCAACTCCGGCTTCGTACTCTGAATATCCAAAAGCTGAAAACACTGGTTGGAGTAACTGTTCCTTGTTGACGTTGGAGCTTTGGATTCTTTTTCAAAATGCAAGTATAACATAAAGAAATGAAGCCAAAGGTCTCCCATTTTCGTGCCTTGTATTTTAAAAAATAATGGTTGAAAGAAAGAAAGTTTGTTTACTGGTTTTTTTTTGTACCGGCTGCAAGGGTTGTGGAGAGGGTCCATCAGTGTTTCCGGCCCAGCGCCGTGGTGGTGCAGTGCGGTGCCGACACGCTGGCCGACGACCCCATGCAGTCCTTCAACCTGACACCTGCGGGGCTAGCCCGCTGCCTCCACCACCTGGCCAGCTGGTCCCTGCCCACCTTGCTGCTGGGCGGCGGCGGCTACCGGCACGCCAACACGGCCCGCTGCTGGGCCAGTCTGACGGCCGCCGTGCTGGGCTGCAAACTGCCGGCCGAGATCCCCGAACACGAGGTGAGGCAGGAGGGAGGCAGGTAGGGATGGGGAAAGAGAGAGGGAGGGAGGGGAGAGAGAGAGGGGAGAGAGGGAGGGAGGAAGAGAGGGGAGAGAGGGAGAGAGGGAGAGAGGGGAGAGAGGGAGGGGGGAGAGAGGAAGGAAGAGTAGAGAAAGAGGGAGAGAGGGAGGGAGGTAGGGAGAGAGAGAGGGGAGAGAGGGAGGGGGGGAGAGAGGAAGGAAGAGTAGAGAAAGAGGGAGGGATTGAGGGAGGGAGGGAGGGATTGAGGGAGGGATTGAGGGAGGGAGGGAGGGATGGAGGGAGGGACGGAGGGAGGGAGGGAGGTAGGGATGGAGGGAGGGATTGAGGGAGGGAGGGAGGGAGGGAGGGAGGGATGGAGGGAGGGATGGAGGGAGGGATTGAGGGAGGGATTGAGGGAGGGAGGGAGGGATGGAGGGAGGGAGGGAGGGAGGGATGGAGGGAGGGATTGAGGGAGGGAGGGAGGTAGGGAGGGAGGGAGGGATTGAGGGAGGGATGGAGGGAGGGATGGAGGGAGGGATGGAGGGAGGGATTGAGGGAGGGAGGGAGGTAGGGATGGAGGGAGGGATTGAGGTAGGGAGGGAGGGATTGAGGGAGGGATTGAGGGAGGGATTGAGAGAGGGAGGGAGGGAGGGAGGGATTGAAAGAGGGAGAGAGGGAGGGATGGAGGGAGGGATTGAGGGAGGGAGGGAGGGAGGGATTGAGGGAGGGATTGAGGGAGGGATGGAGGGAGGTAGGGATGGAGGGAGGGATGGAGGGAGGGATGGAGGGAGGGAGGGATTGAGGGAGGGATGGAGGAAGGGAGGGATTGAGGGAGGGATGGAGGGAGGGATGGAGGGAGGGATTGAGGGAGGGATGGAGGGAGGGAGGGAGGGAGGGATTGAGGGAGGGAGGGAGGGATGGAGGGAGGGATTGAGGGAGGGATTGAGGGAGGGATGGAGGGAGGGATTGAGGGAGGGATGGAGGGAGGGAGGTAGGGATTGAGGGAGGGATTGAGGGAGGGAGGGATTGAGGGAGGGAGGGATGGAGGGAGGGATGGAGGGAGGTAGGGATGGAGGGAGGGAGGGATTGAGGGAGAGGGATGGAGGGAGGGATTGAGGGAGGGATGGAGGGAGGGATTGAGGGAGGGATTGAGGTAGGGATGGAGGGAGGGATGGAGGAGGGGGGAGGCAAAGAGTGGGAGGGAGGGAGCCGAGAGAGGGAGAGGGGAGGGGAGAAACTTACCACCTGAGTTACCAAGCCCTCAGATGGTGGTCTTCCCGTGAGGAAGATGGAGGAAGGAGTTGATATTCGTGGAGGAGCCATACTCCATCTCAAAAGAGAGGACTTGCAGGGCGTCAATTCAAACTTTCCACTTTGCCAAAAAAATGCCAACCGGTGACGACGACTCACTGCGACCCCCTGCATTTGGTCTTCTTAACAACAATGCTATATTTCATGTTCTCTGTCAATTTTTTTCCCAGCATTTTCTGGAGTACGGTCCAGACTACCAGTTGGACGTCTCGCCCACCCACCGACCCAACTTGAACAGCGACGAAAGCATAGAGCAGACCATCGCTGCAATAACGGGTAAGTAGGACTTTGAAGGGTTTGCACGGAGTGGTAGGTTTAAGGCGAAACCATGTAACAAAGAGAAAGAGTGTTGTGGCTCTGTAAAAAAAGAGCAGGTAACTCAGAGTTGCCGGCTCTTTTCAGAATCACAAATCAGAAACCTTCCACAGATAAGGGAGGGCGCTGGGCAGTCATGCAAAATGGATGGGAAAGGATGTCGCTAACACAAATTATTCTCTCCCTTTCCCTCGTTTCAGATAATCTGGAGAAGATATCTGGTGTGTGATTCTTGCTCGCCGCATGCGCTGGAAGGTTACCAGCATTACAGCTACTGACACTGACGGACAGCGTTGACGGAGCTTGTCCTAAATCAGTCCAGGAACCAGTTTTTGGAAGAGCCTGGATGACAACTGACTCTTGGTGGCGCTATTTGATGTTGGACAGCAGCCCCCCGGGCAATCTGCGGAGAGCGTTTGTTTACAATACCCACTTGATTCAACTTTGTTGTGATTGGAAAGTGGTTCTTAAAGGCCAAATACAACATTGGGAAGATCGGAAAACATCGATGTCCACAGATTTCATTCTAATTTCCACAGTTTGTAGATGGTCATGATAGAACCCCCATGTTGAAATCTTACGGTCTGGGATGCTGTACTCCCCTAGGAATCTTCACTCAAACATCGACAAATCGTTTATTACTCGCAAGTTATAAACTATTTCTTACACTACAGAATGGTGCAAAAACCGTGACGGTTTTTTACCTTTTTCTACTTTCTCAGATCACCATTTGACCTAAAACCTTCACAGGATTGCTTTTTCGGAATGTTTAATGGTTCAACACACAAACTGTGGCAATCTTTTGACCTTTACCGATGTTGTATAGGGCCTTTAATGCTATAAAGTGTTATTCAGGGAAAGGAGATGTCAGTGGAAACACATGTACAATAATCAGTTACTTATTAATTTGTTACTCCACGTTCAATTCAACTGCATCAGACTGTATTGTAAATGCACATGCATGGTCCCATAGAGGGCATACACTCGGCCCCCAAGCTAACCCACTGCCTCACATGACAGTCACGTGACAGTCATGTGACAGCCCACCACCCCCACCCCAGCCCCACAACTCATGTAGCAAGCTTCAGTGCGAAATTGTACTCGTGTATTTATGTGTTCCAATCTCCTTCTTTTCTTCCCTTTCAACTTTTAATCAGTTTTATTGTTTTAAATTGTAATTATACTGAGAAAAGGCTGAGATGGGAGTGGGATACTAACCGGAGACCACCAAGTTACAGCACCAGTGCTCTACCATCATTGATACAGTGTCTTTCTTGAAACACACAAAGCTGGCTAGATTATGGTAGGATAAAAAAAATCAATTTTTTTTCCATTCTGAATTGTACTTTAAGGACTTGAGGCAATGTTACTACTTTCCCCACCCCCCCCCCCAAAAAAAACCAATGCACTGTGCACTTTATAATCAATCCTGGAGCAGTTTCTCAGTTCACCTCATAGTTCTAAATTGTTTCGGTCTTGGTTTCATCGAATCAGGGAACAAATCGGAAGGCCGTTCCATCGATGGGGATTAAATCATCGGCATTTTCACAAATTGGCAAATCCATTCACGCAGCAGAAAAAAAATACTTTTGAAAATAGTGCTTTGAAAAGTTAGGTTGGTTTTTTTTACATTTCCGCCAGTTCTGTAACTGGGTTGTGTAAAAATGTTCCAGAGATGTGGTGGACTGTGGGGTGAACAACATGACTCTGCCTTAAGGTCCTGCTAGGATCGAAATGTCAGGCCCACTAAATTTTGAAACATGAAGTGATACTAGATAAGACTGGTTTGCATGGTGGAAGGTTTTCAGTGTCACCATGTAGCACTTCTCTGTCAAGGAGGAGTGTGGCTCTAAAAAGAGTCGGTAACTCAACGTTTCGGGTAACCCACTCCCCGTTGAGTAATCGGCTCCTTTCAAAGCCACACTCCTTCTTGACAGAGAAATGCAACACGGTTTCACCGCAAACCTTCCTCATATGAAGCGATACCAATTATTTCCGTCTTTTGGGGATTGTGTGGATTTATTTTAAGCAATTGTTACATGCCTTTGAGAGTTACTTTTGGATATTACTCCAGTCATTTGTTACATTCGATAATAATGCTTTGCCACTTTGTGAAAATGCCGACGAAATTGACGGTTTCAGTTTCGTGGCAGGGATTAAAAAGCAGGCAATATTTCAAGTTCACCATAACAGTAATGCCACCACACAGCACTGCAGATAGATATTTCTATACCATTAACAAGTGCAGTACAGTCGTCATGTGCAAAAAAATGAAAAGAAAATTCAATTTTTACAGAATCGGACAAAAATCAAATAAAGAAAAACGAAGACACAAAAAGACCGACAAAAACCCAGAATGACCGACTGAAATTGAACCTGATGTATGTACAGTTTATTTCATGATGCTAAATTATATACTTGTGGGATTGTATTTTGTTTTGTTGGACTTCAGGATGGTTGTTCATTTGTTGGCACACTTGTTGAATAAACTCAAGCAAAACCCCATCCAACAATGTGAGTGTGCTTATGACATATTTTTCCCTCTACCCTCGAGATCCTTTGATACCAGCTTGAAAAATCTTTCAAAATGGCAAAGAAAACTTTGACTGGAATGGGACTTGAACCCGAGACCTCTGGATTAATGTAAGTGTACTCTTACCATCTGAGCTATCCAGCCCTTAGATGGTGGCCTTCCCAAATAGTCAACTGGTCTTTGCCATGGTAGGGGCACCAGTCAGAAGCAATTCAATCATTAACTGCCGTATATATCTCCAGGGATCACGCCCCCAGTTTCATTCAGATACTAACAACCAATTGTTGTAAACCTGGCTACAACAATTTTGGGGTTTCCCCCAAAAAAAAATGTCTTCAAAGACAAAACTCTCCAGAAATGATAACAAAAATTAGACAAACACTTAAAAAAAGAAGAAATTGTACATGTGTAAGTGTGTGACTAAATTTGTTATGTTGCCACACACTCGCCATTAAACTGGAATTATAGAAGAAGAAAAAATGCTTAGTACACATCAGCTGATCAAAAGTATTCAAAACTTGGACCGGGTAAGAGGGAATTAAATGATTCAGACAAGAAAAAGGGTATCCTCAGTCACTTCTGTTCTCAAATGAACCTATGTATCTCACGACAAGCAACCTTCCCGATTGGGCGTGGGTTCTCAATTGGGCCGTCTGCCTGTTTCAGCTTGACGGCCCCCTAACCCAGCCCAGCTGTGAGTGTGCCTATAAAGCCAAGGCACTCTGTGCACAAAGTGAAGCTCCCTGAAACCGACGTACAGTAAAATGGCAATAACTCGAACACGGTTAACTCGAACCCTAGTTTACCTCGAATGTATTCCCGACAAAAGAATAGGCCTATACATGTGTGTAAATTTTTTTTTTATAACTCAAACACCGGATAACCCGTACTTTTCAGCCATTCCCCTGGAGTTCGACGTACCAAAATTTTACTGTACGAATATCAGAACTGACAATCAAGAGCGTGAAGCTTCTACACGGTTGATATTACACACATTGTTATTACTTATGTGCATTGTAAACGTACATGTACTTAGTGCATGCACTGCACTGCACAGCCGCATGTCAACACGCTTCTTTGTCGAGGTACCTTGCTGGTGCTAATTGGGCCTTCTTGAAAGACACACGGTGTATCACAACTTCCGATTTTTCCATCGGGAGTTGCGTTACGATGCATCGTAAGGCTTTGTGACATCCATCCGTGGACTACAGACCCCCATTGTGACGTGATGTCGATCGCTTTCTGCCGTTCTTTACTTCAGCGTGAAAACAAAAAAGGTGAAGTGTGGGTTGGCAGGGTGATCCCATGAATCTGCAATTGAGCAGCACTGAGGGCTCAGTGCTTTGCCCGATTGCCTGCTGACCCATAAAAAAATTCAGGCAGCTTGGGCGGGAAAAACCTGTCACAATCGGACGTCTGTGCCGCTTTTTGTCACGCTACATATTGTTTTGTGGTGGGCTGAAAAAAGAAAAATTTGTTTAAAACTTGGACAATAGTGGTGGCTGGTTTTCGGAGGGCCTGGCGCACATAGCAACACCACCGACACTATGAATTTGGAGGTCCCGGAGTGAACGAAAGTTCTTCGGCCAATTTTGGTGCTAAGGCTACCCTACGGAGTTGTCCCCTGACGTCTATCGAGGCAAACCAGGCAGAAATGACTCTCACCACCAGCATGAACGATCGTAAAAAAGAAAAAGAAAAATTAATCTTGAAACACTGCTAACAACTGGCCCACCTCAGTATCTTCTCGGCCAGACGGATTGCATCACACCCACTCCGACCACTGTCACCCTTTGGGATTTTTTTCTTTCAAAGTAGGTGGGGGGGGGGATGGCCTCTCACTCTCGGCCCAGGATCTCCTTCATGTCCTTGAGGCTGAAGCCTTGCGAGATGTTCAGGGCGTGGTCCATGGCGTGAATGTTCACCAGCAGCTTGGTCACCGACTTCAAGCCGCTCCTGCGCAAAGGCATACAGACAACGAGAACTCAAATGAACCGGAGGGGAGAAAAACTGACTGGGAACTTTGTGAACAAATTCAAGAAATGGCCAACGAAAAAACAGGGTAAAGACTAGCTGACTATTTGGGAAGGCCGACATCTAAGGGCTTGGTAGCTCAGATGGTAAGAGCGCTGGTGTGCCAAAGACTAGTTGACTATTTGGGAAGGCCACCATCTAAGGATTGGATAGCTCAGATGGTAAGAGCGCTGGTGTGCCAAAGACTAGTTGACTATTTGGGAAGGCCACCATCTAAGGGCTGGGTAGCTCAGATGGTAAGAGCGCTGGTGTGCCAAAGACTAGTTAACTATTAGGGAAGGCCACCATCTAAGGGCTGGATAGCTCAGATGGTAAGAGCGCTGGTGTGCCAAAGACTAGTTGACTATTTGGGAAGGCCACCATCTAAGGATTGGATAGCTCAGATGGTAAGAGAGCTGGTGTGCCAAAGATAAGTTGACTCTGTGGGAAGGCTGCCATCTAAGGGCTGGGTATTTCAGATGGCAAGAGCGCTGGTACACAAAACCAGAGCCCTCAGGTTCAAATCCCAGCCCAGTCAAAGTTTTCTTTGCCGTTTTTTGAAATCTTACAGAGAGAGAAACTTTTTTTTTAAATACAGTAAAGAAAGCATCTCTTGCACCATGATCTAAATTTCATTAGAAAAATCAGCACTTTACAAATTTCAACAATTTCTTTAAAAAAATTCATAGATTAACTCATCGTAACCTGCCATCATACTATACTGCCTACCATAACTTACAGTGGATTAACCCATCGTAAGTCATCAGAATTTGGAGGGCCTGACGTTTCGATCCAAGCAGGACCTTTTTCAAAGGTCCTGCTAGGATCGAAACATCAGGCCCTCTTAATTTTCGTCTTTAACATTCGTCTTTTGGACATTTTAGTCAGTCAGCAGTTTGCAACATTTTTGCATATTACCATCGTAAGTCACGATAGGCGGCATAGATTCTGCCCGTCAGAAGTTGTTTTGGGATGCGGTCGCTAGGGCTTTGCGGCATCCATCCCAGGGGTTTTCGCGGCCGCGGCAAACGGGAGCGCAGGGCAAAGGTCTTCCACTCTCACTCACCGAGCGTTCCTGCGGTCGATGTCCGTGCCCACCACGGACTGCTTCTTCAGAGACTCGGCGGCGTGCTCCAGGTAACGGCAGTAGGGCTCCAGCTGCCTCAGCGTCTCGTCCCCGGGCAGGTCACGGAACCACTGCGGAGGGAACGTGGCCACGATCTGACCCCAAAAAAGAAGAAGTAGAAACCCAAATAAATAAAGGATACATGCAATATAGGAAGGTTTGCGGTGACACCATGTATAAGGTCTCTTAAAGAAGAGGTGTGGTTCTGAAAAGAACCTGAGTGATAACTCTATAGGAGGGTTTGCGGTGACACCATGTATAAGGTCTCTTAAAGAAGAGGCGTGGTTCTGAAAAGAACCTGAGTGATAACTCTATAGGAGGGTTTGCAGTGACACCATGTATAAGGCCTCTTAAAGAAGAAGAGGACATTTCGACCAGTATGCTCTGGCCGTCATCAGTAGAATGCCCTCGACAGATCCACCACTGAGTCCAAGGCATTCTACTGATGACGGCCAGAGCATACTGGTCGAAACGTCGAGTTACCACTCAGGTTCTTTTCACAAACATACCTCTTCCTAAAGAGACCTTATACATGGTGTCATCGCAAACCTTCCTATATTGATTCACTCACCATGCAAGGCCTTAAGTCTTATTCAAGGATACAAACAATTGTTGCACACTTCTTCCTGACTCAAATCAGTATCAGTTTATTTTACAGTTATTCTAAAACAAGTAATACACGATGCCAATGACTTTAAAGCCCCTACACAACATTGGTAAGATCGAAAAACAGAAATTTTCACAGATTTACATGAAACTTATACAGTCTGAAGATGGTGATGGTAGAAACCTCTCACTGAAATATTTCTGCCTAAAATGCTGTATTTTTGAAGAAAAGAGTAAAAGAAATTGTTTACGTCTAAACGATTTTCCAGAACAATGTTGAATGCTGCATTTTGAGCGAAACAAATGAAGCGGTTTTCACAATTTCCTCGAGACTCGGTTGGCGGATTGAGCTGAAATTTTCACAGGTGTGCTATTTCATGCATATGTTGGATCAGACAACGTATGGATGCTATTCTTTGACCTCGACCAATGTTGTGCAATCCCTTTAAGATTCAGATATGCATCCGTTGACTACTTCTTCGGGAGGCGTTCCGATCGCCCACTCACCCGGTGGCATTTCAAGACGCTCTCGTCGTTCACGTCAGAGTTCTGCAGCGAGAGGAGCATGTAGCGATTCAGCAGCCCGTCCACGGCCAACTCCAGCAGATGCTCCTCCGCTATCAGCCCGTGCCATAGCAACAGGTTGCCTAGCAACTACACAAAAGCCAAAACAAATTCACAAATTAACGCAAACCTTTCAAGGCAAGCAGACGAACTAGACAGCACTCTCAATGCTCGCCGAAGTCTCAATTATTTTCATTTTTTATTTTTTTAAATCGCCCAAAACAAGGCTGAAAAAGGGCTCGAGAAAGGAGATAGAGAGGGACTCAGGAAGGCTGGAGATAGGAATTAACATTCCTTTTTAGAAAACGCAGTGGCTGTTGTTACGGCAGTCATCCGTGTGGTTCCCTGACTTGATTGTATTTCGTCAGCATTGCAGACTGGTTGAACCAGTCTATTAGCTGATAGTCTGGTTCAAAGAGCTAAACATCCTGACGAATACTGTGAAGTCAGGGAGCCACACGGACGACTGCCGTAACAACAGCCACTGCGTTTATAAAAAGGGCAAGATCGTAGGCAGGGGTCACTGGTCCCTTCAACGGCATGAAACAGATTGGCCAGCGTCATCAATCCAGGAAATCACTCCCTAACTACTGACCGAGCGCTGCGTGCAAAGTATTCTCTATCTCTATAGCAACGCCAACATTGGCATCTATAATGTAGATGATGCAAGTGCGCCCTCTCTCGGCAGATTCCCCCCAGTGTGTGCGCAAGGGATTGTACTGGGCTCGACCGTAGCACTAGCCCGGTGGTCATTGTCTAGTAACAACAGCCGCGGGCTAGTAAAATGACCCACTTTGCTAGCCCGGCGGATTTGTAAAACTAAAAAGTACCGTTAGACAGAGGTAGGCAATGCATGCAGCACGCACGCTGCACCGCCGATCTTGCACGTACATGTACTGTACATTTGCATGCACATGTACATGTGCACGTACACTGTACAGTATACACTATGCAGCGTACACGATGTTTGGTAGTCTTATTAATAGTAACTAATATCATCCAGTCTTTTTAAAGTACGGTACATATGTGGCAACACAAAAAATGCAGGCGGGGATGAGAAACTATTTGTTCGACTTGACCTAATAACCTCGTGTTAAATTCAATATTAATTATACAGGGCTAGTAAAACTTGCTGCGGGCTAGCAAAAAACTCAATTTACTAGCCCGGTGGGCTAGTAAAAAAAAAACCTTAAGCGCGAGGCTTGCTGGTGGTACTGTTCCTACCTTGACGCAGGACCAGAACTGCCTCTGCATGAAGCCATTGGCAGCGACGGACTTCTCCAGCATGCTAGAGGAGCACAGAAAAAGGCACACAGTGAGAGGCTTAGAACAAAAAACGCCAGAAATTATTCAGACCCCAAAAAGGTAAATTTGCAAGACTGTTGCAAACTGCTTACTGACTAAAATGACCCAAAATGCAGGGATCAGAAAATTAGGAGGGCCTGAAGTTTTGATCCCAGCAGGACCTTTCATGAGGATTCTCGTCCAAATTTGATTTTTTTTTAGTTTTTCCACTGCAAAGAGTACCTTACTAGCTTGCCAATAATATCAACATTATTTCCACATGTTGGTGAAAAACAAAGTTACCACACGATAGATACATTGAAGCAACAGTCACGGAAACCACTTTTCGAAGAAAAAAAAAACAGGTCTAAAGTTTGAGTTCATGCACACGGCGCGCCGACAGTGATTGAAGCGTATGCGCAGACACACTTACAAATTCCCCGAATTTTCAATATTTACAGACATTTGTTGAAAAATTCCTTCGGACAAATAATTCTCTCATACCTTTCTTTACAAAAATGCAAAAATATTACAATTTATTTTTGACATGCATTTTGACGATATTACCAACGCCGTTTACTCAAAAAGGACTTTTGGAGTGGATGCCTCATTGCGCCATCTTAGGTCACATTTGAGTATATCCAGTGGGTGGACTTACTCTTTTGGGAAGAGAGGCATGTAGACGTCCTCGTCCAGGGTTCGACGCATCCTGTCCACAAGAGCCTTCAGCAGATCCTGCCAAGGTAAAAAGAGACACACTCTTGAGGTTTCCATTTGAAGACTAAAGTGAATGGTTTATAGGAGTTGTGATGCTATACAGGAGTGAGCCTTTGCCTTTGCCTTTGCCTGAGCCTTTGCCTGAGCCTTTGCCTTTGCCTTTGCCTTTGCCTTTGCCTTTGCCTTTGCCTTTGCCTTTGCCTTTGCCTTTGCCTTTGCCTTTGCCTGAGGCTTTGCCTTTGCCTTTGCCTTTGCCTTTGCCTTTGCCTTTGCCTTTGCCTTTGCCTTTGCCTTTGCCTTTGCCTTTGCCTTTGCCTTTGCCTTTGCCTTAGCCTTTGCCTGAGCCTTTGACGGAGGCTTTGCCCGAGGCTTTGCCCGAGGCTTTGCCCGAGGCTTTGCCCGAGGCTTTGCCCGAGGCTTTGCCCGAGGCTTTGCCCGAGGCTTTGCCTTTGCCTTTGCCTTTGCCTGAGCCTTTGACAGAGGCTTTGCCCGAGGCTTTGCCTGAGGCTTTGCCCGAGGCTTTGCCTTTGCCTTTGCCTTTGCCTTTGCCTTTGCCTGAGCCTTTGACAGAGGCTTTGCCTGAGGCTTTGCCTGAGGCTTTGCCTGAGGCTTTGCAAGAGGCTTTGCCTGAGCCTTTGCCTGAGCCTTTGCCTGAGCCTTTGCCTGAGCCTTTGCCTGAGCCTTTGACAGAGGCTTTGCCTGAGGCTTTGCCTGAGGCTTTGCCTGAGCCTTTGCCTGAGCCTTTGCCTGAGCCTTTGCCTGAGCCTTTGCCTGAGCCTTTGCCTGAGCCTTTGCCTGAGCTTTTGCCCTTGCCTTTGCCCTTGCCTTTGCCTGAGCCTTTGCCTGAGCCTTTGCCTGAGCCTTTGCCTGAGCCTTTGCCTGAGCCTTTGCCTGAGCCTTTGCCTGAGCCTTTGCCTGAGCCTTTGCCTGAGCCTTTGCCTGAGCCTTTGCCTGAGCCTTTGCCTGAGCCTTTGCCTTTGCCTGAGCCTGAGCCTGAGCCTGAGCCTGAGCCTGAGCCTGAGCCTGAGCCTGAGCCTTTGCCTGAGCCTTTGCCTGAGCCTTTGCCTGACCCCAAGCCTGACCCCAAGCCTGACCCCAAGCCTGACCCCAAGCCTGACCCCAAGCCTGACCCCAAGCCTGACCCCAAGCCTGACCCCAAGCCTGACCCCAAGCCTGACCCCAAGCCTGACCCCAAGCCTGACCCCAAGCCTGACCCCAAGCCTGACCCCAAGCCTGACCCCAAGCCTGACCCCAAGCCTGACCCCAAGCCTGACCCCAAGCCTGACCCCAAGCCTGTAGTTTCCTTAAGGGCCTTTGACCGCTCACCCTTGTATTCTTGCTGTCACTGTTGACGGTCGGGTACTCCTCCACGAGCTTCTGAATGAGACTGACGAGCCTACTGGTGGCAGTGGTGGACATGGGGTCCCAGACGTCTCGCACCAAGTCTGCAAAAACGACCCCAAGAAAAACAGACGACGAAAACGAAAAAAATCAACCGATCGATAACTGAAGTTTGGCTTTTTAACCTGGGGAAAAAATGATTATCAATATCTCATATGTAAAAAAAAACATACACAAAACATACTCAAACCTGGCAGAGGGCAAGTAAGAGGGTAAGTCACCAGATCAGGATCAAGTTCCGTGAGTTGACAGAGCGGACTGGTCATTATCATTACGTTGATGACCTGACCACGGGTCTGGATGCTACCAAAGCTGTTCAGCTGTAGCCAGGCCAGATTAGACTTGAAAGTTTGCATGGCTGGAAGTACCAAGTGGAAAGTTTGCTGTGACACAGTGCAACGGTGTATCTATTTTTAGTGTATGGTTCTGAAAAGTTACCGGCTCTTTTCAGTACCACACTCCGTCTCAAAATAGATGCGTCACATTGTGTCAGCGCAAACCCTCCCAATTTTCTTTTTTTACAAATCTTACTAAAGTAGTTAGTTAATGATGGTGTTGTGTAACATGTCCCGTGTTGCATGAAACATGTGCATTAAGAGCTCCACCTCTCTCCTAGGCATCACTCCCAGTCAAATTTGGAGCTACCCAGGCGCAGCAGTTCACCTCCACTTGAGCTCTACGGTATAATATCCTTTGTACTCATTGCAACCCATTTTGGCAAATGGCATACAGACAATAGGCAAAACACCACCACCGCCACCATCACCACCCCATACACCCGATGAAGGGTGCTCCCGGCCGTGATACATACCTGCCAATTTGGGTAACACTACCTTTTGGACCAGACTTGGGAGGAGGGAGAGGTCCAGGTCGTCTGGGTCCAAGTCCTGGCTCTCCCGGAAGCCGAAGAAGAGCATGGACTCGTACCAGGGCATCTCAGAGAGGTCATCGCAGATGGACTGCCAAACAAAACCACACAGAAAATGATTTAAAAAGAATCAGTCATCTGCTCTACTGCCATCATCATAGGCCCTTTTTGAAAACCTTGGCTTCAGCTCTTTTCAAAATTGTTCTTTTCAAAACTTTTTTTGTTCAAATCTTATTGGGTTTTTTTCAAAACCAGAACTTTCTAAAACTGGTTCTATTCAAATCTGGTCCTCAAAACTTGTTCTTTTGAAAACTTTTTTTTTCAAGTTTTGGGGGTTTTTTTTCAAAACTTTTTTTTAACAGAACTTTTTAAACTGGTTCTATTCAAAACTGGTTCTATTCAAATCTGGTCCTCAAAATGTATTCTTTTCCAAACATTTTTTTATGATTTTTTTTTTTATGATTTTTTTTTTTTAATTTTTTTTTTTTCAAAACTTTTTTTTTTCAAAACCAAAACTTTTTAAAACTGATTCTATTCAAATCTTGTACTCAACACAGGTTTTATTCTCAACTGATTATTCTCAAAATGTGGTTCTTTTCAATACTAATCCGTTTCAGGTTCGGTTCTTTCCATAGACACCACCACCACCTCCCCTGCCTCTACCACAGACCCTGTGACTCTCATTACTGGCCGTAATGCAACCCTCAACTTCATCATCACCCTCCCTCCTCCGGCCTCCCGCCCGCACACCCACCAACCCACCCACCCACCCACCCACCCACCCACCTGCAGAGGGTTCCAGTCCAGCAGCTGCAGGCGCACCAGCGGCCCGAAGAGCTTGGGCAGGCACAGGGCGATGTAGGCCTCCCGGTAGGACTCGCCGTGCTGGAACTTCCAGCGCTGGAAGCGGGCCAGGATGCGGGAGATGGCGTGGAACTCCTCCACCACGTCCTCAAAGACCTTGTGGGACTCCAGCATGACACGGTCTGAATGGGGAAGGGGGTGGGAATCGGAGAGGTGGGGACGAGGTGGGAGAGAGATGGGGGAATGGTGAGAGAGAGATGGGGGAATGGTGGGAGAGAGACGGGGAGGAAATGACGCGTTTAGGGAGAGCGGGGGCTGCGAGATTGCTGAAATGTTGAGACAATGATGATGCAGCAGTGGGTGCATTCTGTGGGATTCTGTGGAGCCTAACCATAGCTGCCAACCTATCTTAAAGGAAATTAGGAATACTTCTGGTAAAAAATGAGGAATCACAGAGCAAACTACACAGGAATACAATACTGCGGGATTCTTTGGACCCTAACCCTGCTGCACTCAACAAGATGCAGCAGTGGGTGCATTCTGTGAACTCAATAAGATGCAGCAGTGGGTTGCATTCTGTGGGGATTCCGTGGACCCTAACCCTGCTGCACTCCACAAGATGCAGCAGTGGGTTCCATTCTGTGGGGATTCTGTGGACCCTAACCCTGCTGCACTCAACAAGATGCAGCAGTGGGTGCATTATGTGGGGATTCTTTGGACCCTAACCCTGCTGCACTCAACAAGATGCAGCAGTGGGTGCATTCTGTGAACTCAACAAGATGCAACAGTGGGTTCCATTCTGTGGGGATTCTGTGAACTCAACAAGATGCAGCAGTGGGTTGCATTCTGTGGGGATTCCGTGGACCCTAACCCTGCTGCACTCAACAAAATGCATCAGTGGGCGCTAGGATTCCGTGGCCCCTTAACCCTGCTGCATTCAACAAGATGCAGCAGTGGGTGCTAGGATTCTGTGGACCCTTACCCTGCTGCACTCAACAAGATGCAGCAGTGGGTGCATTCTGTGGGATTCTGTGGATCCTAACCCTGCTGCACTCAACAAAATGCAGCAGTGGGTGCATTCTGTGGGATTCCGTGGACCCTAACCCTGCTGCACTCCACAAGATGCAGCAGTGGGCGCTAGGATTCCGTGGCCCCCTAACCCTGCCGCCCTCTACACTAGGCTCACCTCTCTCCGTGTTGAACTTGTCCTCTTCGCTCTCCCTCCACTCGTCGTCGCTGGACATGCCCTCGACGTGGGCCCCCGCCTCCTCCACGCCCCGAGTCTCTCGACCTCGACGCCGTCTCGACCTGGCAAGCGCCAAAGACCAAATCGTCAACGGCCGACCGATACCGACTCTTCCTCCCTCGAGTCAATCGACGGCAGATTTGAACAGTACAGTTCTCTTTCCTTGTTTACAGTGGAGTGCTGAAAGTCGCTCCGGGGTTTGTGTGAAAAAACAAACTCTGAACCAATGCTTTAGTTCAGAAATGATCCTTTGAGGGGCATGTAACCCGGCTTTACACCGGGGAAGCTCATCGCATGCACAATATTCGTGCATTGTGTTTCTGCAAACGGTTCTCAACTTCCAAACAACTTCAAGCTGGGGACCCCTTTATTTACACTTGTGGCAATTTTTTTTTCAGTCACAGTAATGGCATCGTTCACCAATAACTGGTTCTATTCAAAACTGGTTCTTTTCAAAACTGGTTCTTTTCAAAACTGGTTCTTTTCAAAACTGGTTCTTTTCAAAACTGGTTCTTATCAAAGCTGGTTCTTTTCAAAACTGATCTTTTCAAAACTGGTTCTTTTCAAAACTGGTTCTTTTTTAAAACTGGTTCTTTTCAAAACTGGTTCTTTTCAAAACTGGTTCTTTTCAAAACTGGTTCTTTTCAAAACTGGTTCTTTTCCAAAAATTGTTCTTCTCAAAACTTGTGAAAAAAAAAATTAAAATGAGCCAACGCTTTGGTTCCAAAAAAATCCTTTAACTCCAAGAGGAGCCTCTGAAACCCCATAAGGCCTTGCGGCAGGTAAAAATGACCCTACAACTCTAGGGCCCGATGAATCCAGATAGCCCCCCCCCTTCCCCCATCCCCCACAACTCGCTCCCATGAGGTGCACCCCTCCTGGCCTCACCTCCTGGCCTCCCTCTCGGCGGCCCGCCTCTGCTTGCCGATGTCCTCGCTCCCGCTCTTGGCGCCGGCCTCAAAGTTGGCGGAGAGGGCGGCCCGGCGGAGGAGGCCGGCAAACTCCTCGGACTGGTCCCGGATGTCCGTCTGGCGTCGCTGGAGGAGCTGGTCGGCCCGTCCCTTCAGCAGCACCCCCATGGCCCTCTCAAGGCCGTCAATGATCACCACCTTTACCCCGGCACGGACGGACGGACGGACAGACGGACGGAGAGAGAGAGAGGGGAAAGGGAGTTACGATTGAGTAGGAGTATTAGGTCAGGGAACCGGATGCATACCGGGTACTGCATGTTGATGAACGAGGTGGTTGGACCATGGAAAGAAGGCCAGCTTTGATTCTGACAACTAATACAGCATCCCATCGAATCACATCCTATCCTAATCCCTCCTATTCCCATGGAAATCCATGGGGCCACCAAGGATGACCTCTCTCCATCCCTCCATGTTCTCTGCCACTCTTATGGCCTAACCTGCTCCCCAATGCCTCAACACTATCCAGAATGTTAATAGATCTGCAGGTGTAACTGGAGCTTGAATTACTTTTTTTCTTTCGGCTACTTGTCCTTACATCGTGGCATAGAAAACAAGTTCCCCCGACTGCCAGAGCAAAAAAGCGATTCAGAGACAACAAGAGGAAGAGTGGAGGAGGCTTCCCTGAGACTGACCTTCTCCTGGTAGCACTCCACCAGGTCCCTGACGTAGCACTTCATCTCCTGGTAGAAGCGGTACTGGTCGTTGACGCTGCCCTGCGTGTCCTTCAGGCTGACCGAGGTGTCGGCCGACGACTCCAGCCGCTCCTGCAGCTGCTCGTACTCACGCCGGTGGGCGCGGTGGACGTCCTTGACCGACTCAAACCTGTGGGGGAGGAGGGGGGCAGTCAAAGGCCAGCAGAGGTCAGCAGAGGTAAAGTGAGGTTAGCCATGGTCACTTTATGTCAGCCAAGGTCAAATTAGGACAGCAGAGGTCAGCAGAGGTCAGCAGAAGTCAAGTGAGGTCAGACAAGGTCACATTAGGACAGCCAAGGTCGCGTTAGGCCAGCAGATATCAGGTGAGGTCAGCAGAGCTCAAGTGAGGTCAGCCAAGGTCACATTAGGTCAGCCGAGGTCACGTTAGCTCAGCTGAGGCCATGTTAGGTCAGAAAAGGTCAGGTGAGGTCAGCAGAGGTCAAGTGAGGTCAGCAGAGGTCAAGTGTTATTTGCAATTTTTTTTATCAAAAGCATAAACTTCTTACCAGTCCTTCAGCTTGGTCTTAACTTGCTCAGTGGTGACGACAGGCATCTCGCACATGGGCGTGGCGTTGAGGGCGTGGGCCAAGGGCGGGGGCTGGGGTTGGTCCGATGCCCCATCGGCAGACGTGGCGTACTGGCCGACGGGCATGGCGTACGGGTACTCCTGCGGCTGGTAGAGGTAGGCGGCAGCGACGCTGGTTGCCGTGGTGACCGCTGAGGCAGACGACGATGCGGACGGTCCAGACTCCTGTGCCTAGAGGGGAAGACGGTCAAGTCTGACATCAGGGCAAATTCTCAACCATCACCCACTCTCTCAAAAGTCATAATTTTTACCAAACCATGGGGCCAATTTCACAGAGTTTGCATGGCAGACAGAAAGGCAAGGCAAGAATACAGGATACCAGTCAAAGAGCATTGGCTTTTAGCTGGTAACCACCTCATATTGTTGCGTTTTGCAGCTCTGTGAAACTGGCGACTGTCTTGCCGCACTGCTTGAAGCAAGCTCAGAGTGGCGTGTGGCTTACATTTAGCGAGTCATGAACTACTCACTGCAAGACCTGTGTGTGCGTGTACTACTGCAAAAGAGCTTAGCAAATTCCTTTACAGTCAAGTCGGAACAGTAGAATGAGAGGAAGGATACCGGGGCCAAGATTGATTGACTGGCCAACCTACTCACTGCCCGAACAATTGACTGGCCAACCTACTCACTGCCCGACCAATTTACTGGCCAACCTACTGACTGCCCGACCAATTTACTGGCCAACCTACTCACTGCCCGAACAATTGACTGGCCAACCTACTCACTACATGACCAATTTACTGGCCAACCTACTGACTGCCCAACCAATTTACTGGCCAACCAATTTACCGGCAAAATGATTGACTGACCAACAGATTCACTGGCCAACAGATTAAAAGGCCAACTAATTGACTGGCCTACAGATTGACTGGCCAACAGATTGACTGATACATCACACAAATCACAAACTTAAAAAAAATGACTATCGGCAATCGGACACCTTTCAGCGTGTCAAGCATCAGTGGAGGGGGGGAGATTGGGGGGGATTGGGGCAGGGAGATACGGAGAGAGAGTAGAGGAGAGCCAAAGTTCTTAATACCGACTTGCGGTACGCTGGTGCCCTTCTTGATCTGTTCGCGTTCCCAGCGTTGCAGCTCCTCGTCATGGTCCCTGTCCTGCTCACTGCCGTCCTCGGCATCTGGTGAGGGAGGGAGGGAGGGAGGGAGGGAGAGAGAGGAGAGAGGAGTTTAAAACCAGACGTCGAAGAAGGAAATCAAAGTGGAACGAGAGGAGAGGAGAGGAGGAGAGGAGAGGATCAACTGATGGGATCCTCTCTCTCTCACCGCGACTAAAAAAAAAGCTGGTCGGAGCGGTCAGACAACCCAAGGTCATCGCAGACGAATATGTCCCCATGGGGCTGCTCCATTTGCGAGATGGAAAGATCCTGGAAAGTACTCGTCAACCTGAAACAGGAAAAACCAGAGGAAAAAAAAGCCCACATAATCTCCGCTCACGTACTGATAAAACATTTTCTAAGCACCAATTTTAATATTCTGTCCAATGCTTTTTTGCTTTCTTTTTTGTAAACTTACAATCCATCTGATTTGAGAAGAAATTAAATAAGACTTGAGGCTCTGCGTGATGGGTGAAACAATATAGGAGGGTTTGCGGTGACACCATGTATAAGGTCTCTTTAGGAAGAGGTATGGTGACATATTTTAACCTTTTTCAAGGCATACACCCAGAAAATTGAATTTTTGTTTACACAAAATGAAAAGTAAACATCAAAGTTTTTAACCTGATCTCAGCATGTGTTTTAAATAATAGTTGGGGGAGAAGAAATATCCATTTAAAAAAAAAAAAATTACGGATTTGATTTTTTTACGGCCGAATTTAAAAAAAACGCGGAAATCCGCGGAATCGCAGAAAAGTTGCATGCCTGATTGAACCAAGTAAAGGCAAAACTGACTGACATTTTAGGCAACTTTCTTCACTTTCGTTTGTTGAGAATGAAATAGAATGAAATAAGACAGATAACTCACCAAGTTGTGGCACGTCAGAAGCAAGGCATTAATTGGCAGAGTTCCGTGAAATCATCCGGTGATTAACAACTTACTTGATGACTGATTTCAGTTGTGCAGAGGGATAGGGTGAAGCCGTTACTCACTGCACAATTCTATTCTTAAGTACAGCTGTGCAGCTATGTTAGCCAAACCAACCAACCAACCAACCAACCAACCGAGTTAGGACCAGATACCCCAAATGATCAAGAATCCACAAGGAATTCTTCAAAACCATAATTCTTTTCTGTCACCTCACGAAGAGGTGCGGCTGTTGATAAGCTCTACCGTCCACATAAAAGCAGTGATCAGGTAAACATCCATGGTGGATATGATTTATCCCTTATCCATTATCCATTTATCCATATTATCCACCCTCCCCTTCCCCCAATCCTTTCCACCCCCTGGCATACTTTCGTCCATGACTTCCTGCAGGCGTTGTCGGCTGCTGGCGTGCCGGACGCTGAAGCTGACCCGGCCCTCGTCCTCGCTGGCGTCGTTGTCGTCGTCCCGCACCAGCCGCGACTCCTCCCTGCCGCCGCCGCTTCCGCCGCCGCCACCACTACTGGCCGCAGAAGTCCCACCGGCCGGCCGGCGTTTCTGCCGGTCCTCCAGGGGAATAAAGTCGGCACGGCCCCCCGTCTCGCGGGCAATCTGCCGACGCTTGCGGGCGGCAAAGATGGTGGCCGCATCCGGGATCATGCCTGCGAGAGAGAGATAAAGAGCACAACACCAGATGCTCACGTAAGGGAACTCGTTTTGAATAGTGTACAGCATACATGTAGCAACCAGGCTGTTCGCCTAAGCTCACCCGCACACACTATCTGTCCCAAGGCGTAGAACAGAAAACTTTGACTGGACCCAGGACTTGGATCCGAAACCTCAGAGGTCTCGGGATCAAGTACAGTGGAACCTCGCTATAACGAACGCCGATATACTGAAAATTCAGCTATAACAAACATACCCTTTGGCTCCCGATTTTCGTGTACAAAATATGTGGCTACAATCGCTATAACGAATGATGGCTATATCGACCTATTTTCATGGATCCCAGGATGTTTGTTCGACGTACCACTCCAGTCAAAGATCTCTTGGCCATTTCTCAAAACTGGTTTTAAAAATCCCAGTCAGTTCCTCCTTTGATTTGTTTGATTACAGATGCATGATAGACAACGCAAATTTTACTCCCCCGTTTTAACTCTCCCTTTCCATCCCAAAACAAATCAACTGATGAATACCTGGTGCAATGACGGGCACCGGTTCCTCGATCTCTCGCCGATCTTCCTCCTCCAACGCGGCTGCCTCGGCCTCCATGCCGTTCAGGACTAGGTCCACTCTCCCCAGCTTCTCCACGCGAGGGCCGAGCGATTCCACCTCTTGGTCAACGCCATTACCTGAGAAAAAAAAAGAGAGAGAACAATATGCAAAAATGTGGCACAGTGCTTACTGACTAAAATGACCCTGATGCAACTATCAACAATGAGGAGAGCCTGACGTTTCGATCCTAGCAGGACCTTTCTCAAAGGCAGAGTCAAGAGTGATTCAGTATGCACCCGTGCAAGTTACGGCACCTAAAGCCAATACTAAGCGGTAAGTCTTCTAGCTTCTTCCCGTGCAGTGCTGCACTGTGGAATTCTCTACCTGCAACCTGGTTCCCCCTTTCTTGAAACTTGTCTGAATTCAAACGAAACATAAACACTCATCTTTCTTCCTCCTAATCTATTATGCTACTGATTCTTTTTCTAATTATTTTTTTTAGCCCTCACCTTGAGCGGCCTTTTGGGGCCTTGTGTTTGGCAACCTTCATAAAAAAAAATTAATTAAAAATTGACAAAGAAAACTTTGACAGGACCAGTCCAGTCAAAGTTTTCTTGGCCAATTTTTTGATTTGTTCAAAAAGTTGTTTCTTTGAACAAGAAAAAAAGCACTCTTCCTTCTAAAGGAGAACAGAGCGCACCGTTCAAAAACGTTGAGTCAAACCCGTCCACGCTCGCTCACAAAAAGAGCAGCCCCGCGGAGGGGTGCCAAACCGCAAACCTCCTCGTACTGTCGTAGTTACCTCTGTCGTCGGCCGGCTGCTTGTCTGACGAATCTTTCAGCAGCTTGGCCACCTCCTCCCGCTGCTTGTCCTTGCGGGCGCGTTCCCTCAGCTTCCGCGCCACCTTCTTGCTGTGGCTCGACTTCTTGATCTGAAACACCTCTCCCTCTGCCAAAAAAAAAGAAAAAACAAAATCCACCACAGATGAAACAGATAGTTCAGTCGGCGTTCGTGCACGGTGGACTCGTTTCCCAAGGGGGAATTTGAGACGCGTGGACTTTAAAACAGACCTACGGTCACCACACAATTCCTGCACAAACTCCACCCCTAAAAAAATGATGTTTTTACATCAGATGTTTTTACTTGGTAAAACCTTTTCAAAATGTCCACTTTCAAGACCTTTCTTCTGTGAAAACTTTATCCAAACTAAGGTTACGTGATTGGTGCCACAAGAATAAACATTGCTGTATTATAACAAAATTAAGATGAGCTGACGCTTTGATCCTAGCAGGACCTTTCTCAAAGTCAAAGGGCATTCCTAAAATTTGATAATAATTTGCTTTTTGAATTGATCATTTTACTTCTAAAGTCAGTAAGCAGTTTTTAACATTTTTACATATTACTGTATAGTCCTAAATTATTAGTTAGTCCAATTATGTTAGCCCAATGTTTCTTTATTTGATTAGGGAAATCATTACATTTACAATAATAGGCCCTTATCGTAAACTTACAATTACATCATTCAACGATAATTTTCAATGACTTTTATTTTATTAAAAAACAATTGTTAAAAAAAGCCCACGCAAAATGTAGCTACGGTAACTGAGAGAAAACTGAGAAGTATTTACAAATACTAGACTAGTACTGTAGTAGTATAAACTATTAGTAATAGTCTAATACAAATTACAAGTTAACATTCTAAGCCTTCTAAGGTGGAATGCACAGATTTTGTGCACAGCCACAGGCTGACAACTGTGTATGGGACTCGCACGTTATCACTATCACTAATATTTATATTAGAGCCTTGCCCTTGGCTCAACTTGTGCAGTCCGAGTTCACTCGAGTTTTAAGAAGCCTTCCCCCACCTTCTTCTTCGTGGTCGAAGCTGAGCAGGCTACCGGCTCCCGCCGACCCAGTCCCCGTGCCCGTGCCACCGTCTGCAGTCACCGTGGTCCCGGCTCCCTTCCCCTCCTTCTTCTTGCTCTTCTTCTCCTGCTTCTGCTGCAGGGATTTCTGCACGCTCTTCACCTGAGCCTGGTACGAGTCCTCCAGAAACGGTATCTGGTCCGCAGCCCCGCCCTCGCCCTCCTCTTCGCTGCTGTTCCCCCTCTGCCGGATGTTCCTCTTCTTCTTCATCATTTTTGAGCTACTTCCCGGCGGCTGGGCGCGGCGAATTTCGGAGGAAAAACGGGAAGAAATGCTGACATTCTGGCAGGCGGACTCACACCACGGATGCTAAACGTACAAGATGTGTTTTACACGCCGAGGTACCGTAGTCTGGCACCTGGTTAATTGAATGTTTAAAATGAATGCGGTACTCTGGGGACACGACTGCGCGGCTTTCTCGTTCAATTGTCGCGAATTTTCACGAGATTTTGCCGGCGCACATTCGTCAGACGGCTGTTTTGTCGACGGCTGTTTTCTGACAGCATGACTAATAATATAGAAGGCTGGTTTGTGGGCGAGAACAGGGATAAAGCCTCAAAAGAGTAATTTCGAAAACAAAAAGGTCACACGGTAACAGATTCACTGGCTATGGCTACAAATTGCACATAAGTTTGTGACAAGCTGCAACTCTGCCAAAGACTAGTTGACTACAGTATTAGGGAAGGCCACCATCTAAGGGCTGGATAGCTCAGATGGTAAGAGCGCTGGTGTGCCAAAGACTAGTTGACTATTTAGGAAGGCCACCATCTAAGGGCTGGATAGCTCAGATGGTAAGAGCGCTGGTGTGCCAAAGACTAGTTGACTATTTGGGAAGGCCACCATCTAAGGGCTGGATAGCTCAGATGGTAAGAGCGCTGGTGTGCCAAAGTGCTGGTACATTAATCCAGAGGTCTCGGGTTCAAATCCCGGTCTAGTCAAAGTTCTTTTCCAATTTTTCATTTTTTTTCAAAGGTTCTGTCAGTTTTTCCTTGGTTTGTTTGACAAGCTGTAACTAATAGTTAGTAGCTACAACCAATGCCCATAGACCAATCTTTTTTTTTCAGAAAAAGTTTTTCACAAAAAAGTGATTCGACACAACCAATTCAGAGGTCATCTTATAATTCATTTTATTCACCACTTTATCATCTATCTCACGGCTAGTATTAGTACTGCTCATAAATATGGCTATTTTACATGTATTTTTTTTTTCATTTCAGCAAATATACAAAAAAAAACGATCATAGCACAGTTGTCATGGCATATGGATGTCACAATTAGGGGGTAAAAATTAAGAAAACAACCAAAATTTTCACCAAAATGATTAATTGGGTTCGTGGCTTGGTGGAGGGTGGAGCTAAGTCCTTTTCCAACACCCACTACCACTTGACAAAGTTACTGTGAAGTAGATGCTCCGCTTTGAATGAGAATAGCACTGCTTCAAAGACTAGTTGACTATTAGGGAAGGCCACCATCTAAGGGCTGGATAGCTCAGATGGTAAGAGCACTGGTGTGCCAAAGACTAGCTGACTATTTGGGAAGGCCACCATCTAAGGGCTGGTACGCAAAACCAGAGGTCTTAGGTTCAGATCCCAATCCAGTCTAAGTTTTCTTTGCCATTTTTTTTTTCTTCCAAAAATTAGGATGACCTGGCATTTTGATCCTAGCAGGACCTTTCTAAAATGCAGAATGACAGGGAAAAAAACAAATAGGCAGGGGAGAGCAGATATCCCCTTTTGTCCTCTGTCTGTCATCCGTGTCCCTGTTACTCTCGCCTTCCTATTTGTTTTGTCACTATCATTCTGCCATTGAGAAAGGTCCTGCTAGGATCGAAACGTCAGACCCTCCTAATTTTTGATATTCACCTTTCGGTCATCTAAGTCAGTAAGCAGTTTGCAATATTTGTGCAAATACTATTTTAAGTTCCCAGTCAGTTTTTTTGTTAACCAATTTTTTTGACTGCTTCAAATTCAATGAAAAAAAAATAAAAAATCGAGTAGTTCATATAGATATAACATGATGTTTTGCATTGAGGTGAATGTAATTCAATGAGGGTTTTGACCTGCTCGACGTTATAAGCACTGAGTGCCCAGTGCTTTGCCCGATGCCTGATGAAAACAACATTCAGGCAGCTTTGGCAGGATTCGAACCCGCGACTCCCGAGCTAAGCTCATGGCCTATTGCTTCAAGCTAACTCCAACTGAATAAGTCCCACTCTGTCAAGACCACATCCCAGCTGTGTCCGGGAGCTAGTACGTCACCAGGGGATGGACAAGAATCTTTTGAGGCGGGTTCGGAGAACATTTCAAAGCATTCGAACGGCATTTTGAACATTCCTCAATCCAACTGGTTCAGCTTGGTTCCAAGCAAAGTCTGAATAATTGCGACACAGCCGTTTTTCAAAATGAAAGTGGAGACAAAAAATTTCCATACTAAATTTACATCGTGCATATATTACTTTATATCTGATGTTAAGAGTGCTGTCACGTAATAGATGTTCATTGACCTGCAGTTTGAAACACAAATTACCGTATACACTTCAGATGTACGTACTTAGATTGAGCCATCCTGAAGGACGGTGAATAAAAAAGGGGAATCCTTTCAAGTTGGAAAAATAGCAATGCCCTATGAACCAGTGAGTAAAATTTAAAAAACGATTAATTTATTTGTTTTAAAAGATGTCAATTGTGGACTGAAAATTGTAAGAGTTGTACTTTTATGTGTGAGGAGGGAAGCGGTGATGCGTATTTAGAAAAAAAAATCTTGAATTTCCAACAAATTTGCAGCAGCTGAATGAAATGAAGAGTTGATCAGGAATCAGCCATCAATTTTATGAGAAAAAAAAAATAAATTTTTGTTTTTGTATCGGGTCACAAAATGTATTTGTCGCCCTCAAGAGTTCAACTGTCACCAGCTTTTGACCTGAGGTGGCAGAAAGGAAGGGAAGGGAAAAGCGTGGGTTTTGGTCTGATCACAGAATGAGTTTGTCGCCCTCAAAAGTTCAACAGATACCAGCCTTTGACCTGGTTGGTGGCGGAAAGGAGGGGAAGGGAAAAGCATGGGTTTTGGTCTGATCACAGAATGAGTTTGTCGCCCTCAAGAGTTCAACAGATACCAGCCTTTGACCTGGTTGGTGGCGGAAAGGAGGGGAAGGGAAAAGCATGGGTTTTGGTCTGATCACAGAATGAGTTTGTCGCCCTCAAGAGTTCCACAATCACCAGCTTTTCTGGGCGGAGGATAGAGGTATCAGACTGCACTCCTTCCTCCCATCATTCGTCGTACTCGTTGATGATGAACTGGTAGACGAAGGTCGCCTTCTTGCGGGAGAGCTGCTGGGCTGTGGTGCGGCTCCGGTTCTGCGCGTCTCGCTCGGCTGGCGGCGTCCTCAGGAAAATCTCGCCAAAGACGGTGGCTGCAAGACGAAATGCAAACGGTGAAAGCACTGACAAATAATTTTTTTCAAAGGCGGCGAGCTGAGGGCGATTAGCAGTGACACCATGTGAGAAGGGTCTCATTGGTGCGTGTGTAAGGTTCTGAAGAGCACAGAATGACCTAAATGGTTCAGAACAGTGTATTTTGTCCGTTGCATTGAAGAGATTTGTGTCAGGGTTGAGGAGGTCTCCTGACGATGGACAGAGTGTACTGTAAAAACGCCAGGGATCAACCTTTGAAGAACCCTTACCCAGCGTCTTGGTGTCCAGCTTGTTCTCGTCGCTGTTCAGCAAGAGTTCCCGGATGAAGGCAGCTAGATACTTGAAGACATTCCGGTGACTCTTGGGGATCTGACTCAGTACCTGAGCGAAAAGCAATGGGACAAACCTCTTCCAGTTATCGTCGTCATCATTGTCATCATTGTCATCATCGTCATCATCGTCATCATCGTCATCATCGTCATCATCGTCATCATCGTCATCATCGTCATCATCGTCATCATCGTCATCATCGTCATCATCGTCATCATCGTCATCATCGTCATCATCGTCATCATCGTCATCATCGTCATCATCGTCATCATCGTCATCATCGTCATCATCGTCATCATCGTCATCATCGTCATCATCGTCATCATCGTCATCATCGTCATCATCGTCATCAACGTCATCAACGTCATCATCGTCATCATCGTCATCATCGTCATCATCGTCATCATCGTCATCATCGTCATCATCGTCATCATCGTCATCATCGTCATCATCGTCATCATCGTCATCATCGTCATCATCGTCATCATCGTCATCATCGTCATCATCGTCATCATCGTCATCATCGTCATCATCGTCATCACCGTCATCATCGTCATCATCGTCATCATCGTCATCATCGTCATCATCGTCATCATCGTCATCATCGTCATCATCGTCATCATCGTCATCATCGTCATCATCATCATCATCGTCATCATCATCATCGTTATCATCGTCATCATCATCATCATCGCCATCACCATCGTCATCATCATCATCGTCATCATCGTCATCATCATCATCATCGTCATCATCAGATTTCTATTTTGGGGGGACGGAGTGCCGTGACCTTTGGCCTCACCTGTTTACAGAGGACGAAGTTGCTGGCGCACTCGAGGCACTTGCTGTAGTACTTGTAGGGGATGACCGGTTCCCGCAGGGAGACCAGGAACATCAGCAGGGCTTCGGCAACCGAGTGCAGGTTACCGGCTGAAATGCCACAATTAAAGACAAATATTCAATCAATGAGGGTTTTGGGGGCGTACTTGGTGTGTATTTAGCACCACATGCTCACCACTTTCAGGGATGTGAGTGACCGACAAAGTCATTTCCTGAAAATCACTGAAGGCCAATAAATTGTGCGACTGCTAGTTAGCGCTTACGCGACCGACAGATGCGACTGCGAGTGAGCGCTTACGTGACCGAGAGATTCACGGCAGGGGTGCAGGCGCCCTTCATTTTTTTTTAGTTTTAACAGATAACAATGAGCAGTTTGAGACACCTCTTTGACATAAAATTTAAAAAATAATAATAATAAAAAATTAAAAATCCCAGAAATCCGGAAATTTCCGGAAGTCTTACATCCCTGCACTTTGCCCAGTTGCCTGCTGAAAAATAATTCAGAATCCGCGACTGTGTCTTTCATTTAAGACAATGTTGCACATGTACATGAACTTTTATCAAAAATGCTTTTGAAAATTGGACAATATTGGTGACGATAAAAAAAAAGGATACGCATTTCTTCGGGAAAGCCAATGTCTAAACTGTCTCTGATGGCCAAGACGTCCTTGTGTAATCCCTCCTCGTTGAAAAGATTCTCCTGAAAAATTGAAGAAAAAAAACCGAGAGGAAGACAAATAATCAGCATGGAGTAACATTGGATATACAAACGTAAACCCCCTATAGAATCGGATACTGTAAATCCAGCCACAAGATACAGCAGACAAACGTAGCCCTGTCAACAGTGTTATAGCTACGCTGGTCGGCGGTGGACGGGGCCGACCACCACGGATAATTTCCGTCCACCACTCCTGGTGAAAAACAATGCTTCCGACCGGCACTATGTTCACCCCATTATTACCCCAATCTATGTTTGGTTTCGGTAGTAAAATAAATTGTATTTTTTTGTAGCGTAACCGTCTCGCTAATACTTGTTCTGGAAGTTCCGATCAGGCTTGAGTAGCGCAGCGTGATCGTAGTCGTAACTCGCATGCAGCCATGTGGCCGCTGTGCACGTGCACTGTGCAGTATACAGTGTGTGCAAAGACGTGTTGTGTTATGTCACATGTGCCGCGCGTAGGCTGGTTTCGGCCCTACTGCTCCTGTAGTGTCGCTATGGCTATACCTAGAGGCGGAAACCACACCTAGACTTGCCAACCTCGGTAACGTTGCGAATGGAAATTGGTCATAACTAAATTACGCTACTTTCATCGTTTGTCTCCGAATGTTGTTTCCGCGTAGTTTAATATTATTCCCTTCGTTATTAATTTTGATAGTGGTACAAAATGTATGAATAAAAATCAGAGAATACAGGCTTCAAGTTGAAGGTAAAATTGACAAATTTGGACGGCGGTCGAAAAACGCTAGTTTGACTCTTTTTTTCTCCGTCATTTTGGCTCGATCTACCGCGGCCACACGGAGCGATTTTAAAGATTTCAACTTCCGATATCTCAAGAAATGAATGAAAAATTGAAATCCTTCTCAAATTTTCCAGAATTTTGGAAAATACACTTTAGTTGACCGCGAAACTTGAAACATCGCTAGTATAACTGTAATAAACATTAGTTTATTTGTTAGAAAACAACTGTAAGGGCTGGCGAAAGTCTACTAATCATTCCACATGTACCGAGTGCACACAGTCAATTCAAACATGTACATGTACATTATTCTTCAAGTTTTGTTGTTCAGTTTACTTGTTAATAAATTATTTATACACTGTACATGACTAACAACAAAACTTGCAGTAAAGTTAATCTGATTAATTAATTAATCATTTTTATGTGATTAATTAATTTAATTTAACAGTACATGTAATAACAGTACATGCTATCATTTTGACCGCAGTCGCTAATCGTGAGGCTTCGTTCACGAGAGCGACTTCTTGTTGGTGAAATTTGAACCACCACTAAAAATACCCTAGCTATAACACTGCCTGTCAAAGTGCAGTCCTGCACAAACCTGCCAAGGAAAGCCCCTGATCAGCCAAGGCTTGTCCAGCCCATCCTAAACCAGCCCACCCTAACCCTCCCCAATATAGCCCAGCCCACACTGACCCTGCCCGACCTATACCATCTCACCCCAACCTAACCCAGCTCATCCTAGCCCACAGCACCCTAACCCAACCTATCCTAAACCAGCCCATCCTAAACCAGCCCATCCTAACCAGGCCATGTCAAGCCCAGCCACGCAAAACCCAGCACACCCTGACCCATCCCACCTAACCCTCCCCAATATAGCCCAGCCCACACTGACCCTGCCCGACCTATACCATCTCACCCCACCCTATCCCAGCTCATCCTAGCCCACAGCACCCTAACCCAACCTATCCTACACCAGGTCATACAAACCCAGATCATCCTAACCCAGGTCATCCTAACCCACCCCATCGTAATCCATCCTATCCTAACCCATCCCATACAACCCCAGGTCATCCTAACTCATCCAATTCTATCTAAGCCCACCGAGGCCTATCCCACCCTAACCCACCTCACCAGATCCTAACCCACCCAATTCTAACCCACCCCACCCTAGCCCACCCCATCCTAACTCATCCCATCCTACCAAAGCCCGTCCTAGCCCACCCCATCCTACCCCAGTCCACCCTAGTACCTCAGCCCATGCTAACCCACCCTAGACCATCCAATCCTCACCCATCCCATCCTAACCCATCACACCATACCAAAGCCCACCCTAGTCCACCTCATCCTAACCCAGCCCACCCTACCTCGGCCCATCCTAATCTAACCAAGCCAAACTCAGCCTAACCCACCCTAATCTACTCCACCCCAACCCTATCCCGACCATCTCCCTACCAAAACCCACTGCATGCCCCATCCCCCAAAAAAACAAACCGTCTTGGTGGCGTTCCTGAACAGGTGGTCCACAAGCATCCAGATCTCCTTAGGGATGTCGAACCGCTCGAAGATCCCCTCCGCCCCCCGGCCGTCCTCGGCGCTGGCCCCCGCCTCCAGCTGGCCGACCTCGGCCGGCGTGAGCTCCCTGATGGGCCCGTGCATCTGGACCAGGGCCTCGATGGAGGAGCCGAAGCTGCTCGGCATGTACTGACCGCTGACTGTGATGTAGTAGTCTTTGCCGTTTTCCAGGTGGAAGACGAGGATGTCTTCCAGCGTATCTTCACCCGAGTTGAGGGCAGCAGCCGTGTTCTTGTCCACTTGTACTGTTACCGTGATCTCCACCGTGTCACCTGTAGCCGACGATAACACCCGAAACGGAAAAAAAGGAGGGGAGTTCGTCAATCAAAGGAAGGAAAGGAAAACTTATTTTACTTTTTCTTTTTTTACAATTTTGAAGAAAAAAAACTAAACAAAAATTGGCAAAAACTTTGACTGGACCGGGACTTGAATCTGAGACCTCTGGATTAACATACCAGTGCTCTTTTAACTGAGCTAACCAGCCCTTAGATGGTGGCCTTCCCTAATAGTCAACTAGTCTTTGCCAGCGTAGGGGCGCCAGTCAGAAGAAATTCAACCAATTTGCCAATTTTTCAAATTGTTCAAAAGTTCCCAGTCGGTTTTTTCTCGGTTTGTTTAATATTGAAAAATAGTGAAGAAAATCTGACTGGACCGGGACTTGAACCCTCTAACTTTTGAGAAGAATATCAGTGGTGTATAGTGAAGTCCAGATGAGTTGCGCACCTGGCATCATGAAGACTTCAGAGGGCACGACCGTCAGCCAGTCCTTGCAGAAGTGCTTGTCGTCCAGCTTGTTGACAAACTTGGCCTCCGTGTTGACCTGGCCCACGTTGGCCACGTCCAGGGTCAGTTCCTGGGGCTCCATGTAGAACACCTTCTTGAACTCCAGCTAGACAAACAAACAGACAAACAGACAAACAGACAAACAGACAAACCTCAAATGAGTTATCTTCACAACTGTTGCAAACTACTTACTGACTTCAATGACCAAAATACAGAGAGGCAGAGAGGCAGAGAGGCAGAGAGGCAGAGAGGCAGAGAGGCAGAGAGGCAGAGAGGCAGAGAGGCAGAGAGGCAGAGAGGCAGAGAGGCAGAGAGGCAGAGAGGCAGAGATGCAGAGAGGCAAAACTGCTTACATCTGCATTTTACAAGACATGGCTTTTTTCCAAAGTCTACAAAGCAGTCACAACTTAGCACACATAATAATCATACTAGAGTAATAAGCAAAACAATGTTGCAAACTGCTTACTGACTAAAATGACAAAAATGAAAATATTTCAAATTAGGAGGGCCTGATGTTTCGATCCTAGAGAAAGGTCGCATTAGGATCAAGCTGTCAGGTCTTCCTAATTTCTGACAAAATATACAATAGAAACAGTACAATTATGAGTACTGGTACACAAAATAAATAGATGCCACTTTGAGATGGTTTTTGAATGTAGATTAACATACCAGTGCTCTTACCATCTGAGCTATCCAGCCCTTAGATGGTGGCCTTCCCAAATAGTCAACTAGTCTTTGGCACACCAGCGCTCTTACCATCTGAGCTATCCAGCCCTTAGATGGTGGCCTTCCCAAATAGTCAACTAGTCTTTGGAACACCAGCGCTCTTACCATCTGAGCTATCCAGCCCTTAGATGGTGGCCTTCCCAAATAGTCAACTAGTCTTTGGTACACCAGCGTTCTTACCATCTGAGCTATCCAGCCCTTAGATGGTGGCCTTCCCAAATAGTCAACTAGTCTTTGGCACACCAGTGCTCTTACCATCTGAGCTATCCAGCCCTTAGATGGTGGCCTTCCCAAATAGTCAACTAATCTTTGCCGGGGTGGGGGCGCCAGTCAGAAGCAATTCAGCCATTAACTGCCGTATATATATATCTCCAGGAATCACACCCCCGCTTTAATTCAGATACAAACAACCAATGTTGTAAATTATTATTAATTGGTTTGCGGTGAAACCATGTTTATCATCTCTTTTGAGACTGAGTGTGGCTCTGAAAAGAGCCGGTGACTCAACGTTTCGAGCAGTGTGTACTCTGCTCGTCATCAGGAGACAGTCTCCTGACGACGAGTAGAGTACACACTGCTCGAAACGTTGAGTCACCGGCTCTTTTCAGAGCCACACTCAGTCTCAAAAGAGATGATAAACATGGTGTCACCGCAAACCAATTAATAATAATTGTTTCCACCATGCAAACCTTCAAGTCTTTTCCAATGTTGTAAACCTGGTTACGGCACCTCGGGGATCACACGAAAGTGAATGAAGCTTTTTTTTTTCAATTCAAAGTCAAACAAATCAATGAGCGCAGATGAGTGGTATTTGAAGCCCTTCAGAGGCCGGGACTTACGTTGTTCAGACTGAGCGCCACTTGGGGTAGGGCCTCGTTCTCCCTCCGGTCAAGGTTGCGGATCTCTTCCTCTACCACCTGCTTGAACTTGCCCTCGTCCACGACCTTCACCTGCACAGAGGAGACAAAGACGGGGTGAGAGTTAGAGAGACAGAAAGACAGAGAGGCAGAGAGGCAGAGAGACACTGAGTTAGAGACAGAGAGACAGAAAGACAGGCAGAGAGGCACATAGGCAGAGAGGCAGAGAGACACAGAGTTAGAGACAGAGAGACAGGCACAGAGGCAGAGAGGCAGAGAGACAGAGAGACAGAAAGACAGGCAGAGAGGCAGAGAGGCAGAGAGGCACAGAGACACAGAGGCAGAGAGACACAGAGTTAGAGACAGAAACAGAGAGGCAGAGAGGCAAAGAGGCAGAGAGACATACAGACATACATGCAGAGAGGAAGAGAGGCAGAGAGCCAGAGAGAGAGAGGTAGCGAGGCAGGTAGAAAGAGAGACAGAGGTAGAGAGGCAGATAGAAAGAGAGAGCCAGAGGTTCAGAGAGGCAGAGAGTGAGGTAGTGAAGCAAATAGGTGGAGGGAGAGAAAGAAGAGAGGCAGAGAGACGGATGTGCGGACAGATGGATGGACTGACAGACAGACAGACAGACAGATGGATGACAGACAGACAGACAGATGGATGACAGACAGACAGACAGATGGATGACAGACAGACAGACAAACATCCCACCTCAATATCAAACAAGCAGCTGACTGGCTTGTGGTCCGAGAGGCGACACTTCTCGTGGCTCCGGTATGCCACCTGCTTGATGGTGGGCCCCCGGTAAAGGATACGGTCGCACCAAGCCGGTACTCGCTGCTTTTCACTGGTTCCCATCGGACAAAACACATGAAAATTGCACATGTTCTAACTCATTTGCTACTGTACTCGTAAAACTGTACTCTCACATCTCAACACCTCTTCAAGAAAGGGCCAATGCACACCAGGTATACACAAACCTTACAATGTCCCCCAAAGAGAGTTTCCAATCTTTCAAAACTTAACAAAAGGCATCCATCTTAACTTAAAGCCCCTACACAACATTGGTAAGATCGAAAAACAGACATGTTCACAGATTTACATAAAAACTTATACAGTTTGAAGATGGTTATAGTAGAAACCTCGCACTGAATTATTTCTGCCTAAAAAAGAGTAAAATCGTTCACTCCTAGATCAAAACAATTTTTTTTAACAATAAGTTGAATGCTGCATTTTCGCGAAACAAATGAAGCGGTTTTTCATTATTTTCTCGAGACACAGTTGGCAAATCGAGCTGAAATTTCCACCGGTGTGCTATTTCATGCATATGTTTCATCAGACAACGTATGGACGCTAATCTTTGACCTCAACCAATGTTGTGTTATCCCATTAAGTTAAGTTATGATGGATCTTGAGGCTGTGTCACATTTCACCTGGCACACTGTTGCAGAAGGGCGTGCACGCGGTTTTACTGCAAACCTCTCACTTTGCAAAAAAAAAAAAAAAAACGTTGCAAACTGCTGACCGAATCTCCTGTTTGTTTACCTTGTGTCCCAGTCGTCGGTGCCCGGGTCGTACTTGTAGGTGGGCCTGAAGTTGATGCTGCCCTCCTTGAATCCCTTGAACACCTTGTCAATCCGATGCTGCCTGTGAAGCTGAATATTGAACCCACACAGAGACAGAGAATAAAAGAAGTCCCTAGCTCTCTCTCTCTGAGCAGCTTCTGAAGTCAGGACATTGCTATTGACCACTTCGCGCCGGAACCTTCGAATTTGGAGCGCCAGTGGTGTTGCTATTTTCTATTCTATTTATTCATTTACCACATCTCACAGCTGAGGGACCGCCAATTACAGGAATAGGATCATTGAACATACATATAATTGGAAAGGGTGACTTTGATCACCCTTTCCACTTATCTACACCACCGTGATGAACAACCCCTTCATTTCATAAATGTAATCTTTCTAATCTGTATGTAAATAAGTCATTTAAAACAATCAATCAAACCAACTATTAAAAATCAGATACAAGAATGAAATGAAATAACATTATAACATTCGACAACAAAATATGTAATTCTTAACAAAATCTGATTTTGAATAGAACATTCAAAAGGAAAATTCAACAGAAAATATATATGCCCATGTGTTTTGAATAAGAGGGGAGAGGAAAAAAAATGTAAAAATTAAAACACACTAAATTTGTTATGTATAATTTTTCATTCACTGGTCCAAAAACATAAGAGCACATGCACCGGGCCCTCCAAATACTGTAGCAACACAACCACAAGCTCTTCTGACAGTGGACGGACCTCAGAATTGACGTCCCGGCTCTGACAGGAGCACTAGGGGTTCCGATTTCTACTGACCTGGTCATGTTCCATCAGCGTCTTGAAGTCGTTGCCTTCAATGTGCACCTTGACAACGTCCACCGACAGGTCACTAATGCGGTAATTGAGGTCACCCATCCATATGACCACCCTGCCAACCCAATCAGAAGACAGGCACACCATTAAACCAAGTCTACGCCAGGATACCTGGGGACCTTACTGTAGGTACGTGCTCTGGTCAATAGATTTAATATGTCCCTAGAGGAGTCAATAGTTTTGTATATGTCCCTCCAAGGATCCATATATTTAATATGTCCCTCCAAGGGGTAAATAGGTTTAATATGTACCTCAAAAAGTCAATAGGTTTAATATGTCCCTCGAAAAGTCAATAGGTTTAAAATGTCCCTTGAAAAGTCAATAGGTTTAATACGTCCCTCGAAAAGTCAATACCGGTAGGTTTAATATGTCCCTCGAAAAGTCAATAGGTTTGATATGTCCCTCCAAGGGTATACATGTATACTATGTCCATCCATGGGAAAACAGGTTTAATATGTCCCTCGAGGGATCAATACATTATGTCCCTCCAGGGGTCAATAGGTTTAATACGTCCCTCCAAGGGTCACTTTGTTGTTATATGTCCCTCCAAGGGTTGATTTGTTTTCATATGTCCTGTTAAAAGTCTACATGGTCAATATATATTAATATCTTCCTCCAAGGGGATTGATAGGTTTAAATATATCCATCAAAGAGTCAATTTTCTTTTTGTGGCTTTTTTTGGTACAGTGGTCCAACATGCCTCCAACACTCAACTCCATGTTATTTGTCTATCACTGAGAATCTGGGTAGGAAACCAGGGAGGTGAAATCCTCGTTTCCAACACTAAGGTCTGAAAGATTTTTGAGACGGCAAGAGAACCTACTCGTGGCCTCGTGTGATGGACAGTGGCTGCCGCTGCGGGTCCATCTCAAACTTCATCCGGCTGCAGATGTCAAAATAATCCTACAGAGGGGAATAGAGCAATGCAGGCCCGGTTAGAGTATGGAGGGCCACACAGGGCAAGAGAGACGTGCTGTTGCCCACAGCAGCAACTAAAACCCAGAGTAATTTGTTTGGGGGCAGCCATACACCAAATGCACCAACAAACACGGAAAGTATGGAAAGCAAAAATGTAGATATGGAGGGCACAAGGGACAAAACTGCAAGTTTCCAACAATTTTCAAGGTTTTTACCTACTGTAAAAGGAAATCTAAGTACATGTATGGAAAGATCAAAATAAAAAGGTATGGAGGGCCGAAGGGACACAAAAACAGTAATCTTTTTTTCCAAGGTTTGTAAATAAAACAAATTGGTATGGAAAGCAGAAGGGACAAAAAAGCTAATATCAATTTTCAAGGTTTATAACTTGAACAAAAACAAAGAAGAAAAACAATAGGTGAGGAGGGCAGAAGGGGCAAAATAGCAATCATCAATTTTCAAGATGTTTAACTTAAAAAAAATAAAGAAAGAAGACCCAGAAAAATAGGTATGGAGGGCAGAAGGGACAAAATAGCAGCACCTGGTTCCTCCTCTCGTACTCCTCCATGTGTGCAGCCAGGTGGGAGTTGACGAAGCAGAAGGTGGTGTTGTGGAACTCAAACCGGATGGCCACTCCTCCCTTGTTGCCCTGCAAGGAGAGCCGAGACGACACCACTGGCATCAGCGAAGACCTTGTGGCCAACACCCCCCCAAGCTTAGGGCCAAGGGGTCAACGTAGCTTTGTCACGGAAATGGGGCGAGTCAACTGGCTCCCAAGGGCCACTAAGGCCTTTTCACATAAAAAGAAACCTGGTCGAGTTACTGGCTCATCTCCGGAGCACATGAATTCTCCCGAGAAGGGATTATGCACGACATCAGGCCACATAAATTGTTGGCTTAGCATCTCCGCCCAACCAAGGAAAGCAGCACCGACCACAATTTTGTTTCTTTTTCTAAAAAAAAAAATTTTTTAAAGGCCATCTGCGAACTTCTTAAAGAATTCTTCTGCATCTTAAAAGTGAAAAAGAGACACAGCGAACATTCAAGAAAAACATACCACAATTACACTGAGATCATTAGACTCGGTTCACGGTCTAGTTGTTTTTTTTTAGCCCCGAGTGTAATACACTAGCGGGTGCATGGGACAGTATTTGGAAGTATTTCACAGGTACCATTGACTCCTAATATATGCTGGCCACCAGCGTATAAAAAAAAAAAAAAAAAAAAACTCCCGCCTGACCCGCCTCCTCCCAGAAGCAAGGACACTAACCAACTTTACTTCTTTTATTGTGGACTTACTGTAAACTTGTCAGCCTGGCGTTTGGTTACTGTATGTGCTCACCATTTTGCCCATGATGCCCGTGCCCACCGTGTCAGCGATGACGTCCCTTATGAACGGGGCGTGCCTCTCCTTGGCGTAGACCAGCAGCATCATCCCCACCAGCCTCACCAGCTTGACCTGCAACGAGGGGTCAAGGGATGGCGACAGGGAGTCAGTGCAAGCAACATCAGTCACTCAAGAGGACTCAGGGTCACTCAATGTCAGTCGGGGGTCAACCTGTGTCAATCAGGGTCAACCTGCGTCAGTCAGGGTCAATCTGTGTCAGTCAGGGTCAACCTGTGTCAGATAGGGTCAACCTGTGTCAGTCAGGGTCAACCTGTGTCAGATAGGGTCAACCTGTGTCAGTCAGGGTCAACCTGTGTCAATCAGGGTCAACCTGCGTCAGTCAGGGTCAATCTGTGTCAGTCAGGGTCAACCTGCGTCAGTCAGGGTCAACCTGTGTCAGTCAGGGTCAACCTGTGTCAGTCAGGGTCAACCTGTGTCAGTCAGGGTCAACCTGTGTCAGTCAGGGTCAACCTGCGTCAGTCAGTTTCCCTCCTCCCCCTTTCTCTCCCTCTCCCCCTCTCCCCTCTCTCCCTCTCTCCCTTTCCCCCTCTCCCTCCTCTGCCTCTCCCCTCCCTCCTTCCTGTCTATCCCCCATCCCCCTCTCCTCGTCTCCCCCATACCTTCATGTAGCTGCCCACCCGCTGCAAGGTCTTCTCGATGGCCTTGGTCCACTCCTCCTCTCCCCTTTCCCCCTCTCCCCCTCTCCCCTCTCTCCCCTTCCCCCCCCCTCTCCCCCTCCCCCATACCTTCATGTAGCTGCCCACACGCTGCAAGGTCTTCTCAATGGCCTTGGTCCACTCCTCCTCCCGGGCTGAGTCGTTGAAGAGGAAGGCCTCCTTGCTCAGGTCCAGCTCCTGGAAACCCACGGCGTACAGGTCGGCCTGCCGCCGGTCGACGCACAGCCAGGGCCCCAGGTCCTCCAAGGCCGGCGCCTGCCCGTTCACGTTCCACGTGCCCACGAAGGCGCGGAAGTCGTGCGGGAAGGTGTAGTCGCCCTCCCGCCGCTTCAGGATCTCGGGTCGGATGCCCGCCGGCTTGAAGACCGGCTTGATGGTGGCGTAGCCCCCAAGGTCAAAGTCGTCCTCCGGTATGCTAACAGAATCGGTACAGAGCATAAACGTCAGGAAACTGTAATGCCATGGGGGACCCAACTAGCATCACAGTATGGGCAGAAGTAAAGAGCACTGCCACCATATAACCTATATGCAGTCAGTTTCTATTAGAAACAACGTCAGGATACTGTAATGCCACAGGGAGACCTGACTAGCGTCAAAGTATGGGCAGAAGTACAGAGCACTGCCACCATAGACATATATAACCTATAGACAGTCAGCATCTATTAGAAACAACGTCAGGATACTGTAATGCCATGGGGGAACCGATTAGCGTCAAAGTATGGGCAGAAGTAAAGAGCACTGCCACCATAGACATATATAACCTATAGACAGTCAGCGTCTATTAGAAACAACGTCAGGATACTGTAATGCCATGGGGGACCTGACTAGCATCAAAGTATGGGCAGAAGTAAAGAGCACTGCCACCATAGACATATATAACCTATAGACAGTCAGCGTCTATTAGAAACAACGTCAGGATACTGTAATGCCATGGGGGACCCGATTAGCATATAACAATGGGCGGAAGTAAAGAGCACCGGCCATACGTTTGTATTTGAAAAACTGTATTTGTAAAGTCACTCACAGCGTTGAGGACTTGAGGGACGGATCGGAGAACAGATCCAGGGAGCCGGAGGAGCTGGAGGTGGTCAGCGAGGCAGTGGAGGCGTTCTCGTACAGAGTGGCCGTCGACTGCGGACCAGCCGCCTTCCCGCCGGACACAAAGTCGTCGTCGAAGCGCAGCAGCGAGCCCGGGTTCTTGAACTCCGAACCTTCCGGGGAGAGAGAAAAGTGCAGAGGTCACGCTCCGACCTGCTGCAGCCTCGTCTCCGAGCTCACCAAACAAGATGCTACAATTTGTGGCCATTCTGAGATCGTTTCCAGCCAAAGTGCGGGAAAGTCCTTGACCGGCAGCAATTTCAGAGTGTTCACAAGTTGTAGCATGCAGGGTTTTTTCAGAGACTTGGGAAGATTGTGTCTGAATGTCACTTTGACCGGGCAAGTTCTCAAATAATTTGAAACAACTATCGAAAGAGAATATGACTGGAGTTGGATTTGAACCTGAGACCTCTGTCTAAACATGTAAGCACTACTACCTGAATTATCCAAATGGTTTATAGTGAGTTTTGATAAATTTTTCGAAAAAAGGCAAAGAAAACTTTGACTGGAGAAAAGAGTAAAGAAATGATTTACGTCTCACACCGAGATCTAAATTATTTTTCGGAACAATACGTTGAATGCTCCATTTTTGCAAAACAAATGAAGTGGTTTTCAATATTTTCTCGAGACTCGGTTGGGGGACTGAGCTGAAATTTTCACAGGTGTGCTATTCCATGCATAATGTTGGATCAGACAACGTATGGATGCTATTCTTTGACCTCGACCAATGATGTGTTATCCCTTTAAGGTTTGCTGGCTAGTAAACTATGGAACACATCTGTATTACCAGAACTCGACGATGAAGATATTCTGTTGTCTGATGACGTGTCACTCTGCCTCCAAGGATTGGCTGGAAAAAAAAAAACATATGGAAAAAAATTTATGACAATATCTGTGCATGTACTGTACATGTAACTTAAAGGCCCTATACAACATTGGTAAAGGTCAAAAGATTGCCACAGTTTGTGTGTTAAACCATTAAATATAAAAGCAATCCTGCAAAGGTTTCAGCTAAAAATGGTGATCTGAGAAAGTAGAAAAGGTAAAAAACCGTAACTGTTTTTGCACCATTCACTAGTGTAAGAAATAGTTTATGACTTGCGAGTAATAAACTATTTGGTGATGTTTGAGTGAAGATTTCTAAGGAAGTACAGCATCCCAGAGCGTAAGATTTCAACACAAGGATTCTATCGATTCGAGGACCATCTACAAACTGTATAAATGAGAAGGAAATCTGTGGGCATCAATGTTTTCTGATCTTCCCAATGTTGTATTGGGCCTTTAAAGGATTTTTTTATTTTCAAAGTGATCCAGAATCCAGGAAATGATCCGGATCATCACACACACAAAACCACCTTGAGCCAGTGATAATACCGACATACTATACAACTTTCAGAATGATACATTCATAACTTCTCACGATTTTTTTGCTGACAGACAAAAAAATAGACAGGAGGGAGAGAGAGAGAGGGGGGGAAGGAGGTGAAGAGATGGAGAGAGGGGTGGAACTGGATGGAGAGATTTAGGGAGAGAGAGGGCGAGGTGGAGAGAGGTGGAGAGAGGTGGAGAGAGGTGGAGAGAGGTGGAGAAAGATGGAGGGAAAGAGAGGGAGAGATGGAAGAAGAGAGAGAGGGAAAGAGAGAGAGAGGGGGCCCAGAACTCACAACATGATGCTGTTGACAATCTTGAATAAAATATTCTAATAGAATGTAATATTGATATTAATAATACTAATATTATCATCTACAGCTGCAAGGGAAGGAGACCTATTCCATCCCGGACCTACGTGTCTGTGTGCAACGTACCTCGTCGGCGAGTGGCATCACGCCTGCTAAAAACACCACTGTTCGCCCTACTCATGCACGTCAAGTTTGGATCCAACAACCCGCAGAGACAAAGACAAACTACACAAAGAGCATTCTGAGTCTGGCCTCCTCACGGACGTTCAGGAACTGCCAACCTCAATCCACCGTCAGTAACCCCAGCAGCGAAACAAACTATTAGGACTCCTCTCAGCGCACCTCCGCCAAAAAAAAACCGATCAAACCGTTCATGTACATGTATCGGTATGAACAATGCAGTACAAGTGATGTCTCGCAAGGACTGAGATCCATGTGCTAGAGTATATAGTGAATGAAGTGTGATTTCATATGTACCGTAGACCAACGTACATATACCCGTATATTGTAGAGACGTCAAGGAGGAAGTTAGAATGGGATTTACTGATGCAGTGCAGTTCCCTGGCGTGCCGATTGGTCGAGAACAATGGAGCAGCCCTTAATCCCCATTGTTCAGCAGCCATTGTGTTCAGCGGTATATGAGTTGGGCATGCTCGTGGCGTGTAGGCATGGGGAGGGGGGATTGGCGGATTGATGGATGGGACAGCATTCGCTTGCATAACAAAAGGTTGGGGCAATGATCGGAGACTGTCCGAAATGCACAGGCGGAAACACACAGGCACATATCACGTACATGTCCATGTCCATTAATGTGCTCTTGCATTGAGATTTGAAGGTTTTCATGACCAGTGAGAATAGCATATTGGTAGACTCCTGAAGATGAACAGAGTACATGTACATGTACATGTACATGTACATGTACAATGTACATGTATACTGCTTGAAACATCAATGTATGTATACTGATCGAAACATCAATGTATGTATACTGATCGAAACATCAAGTTCCTCCGGTTCTTTTCAGAACCACACATACTCACAAACATGGCAAAAGAGAGAATTTCACATGGTGTCACTGCAAACCTATTACATGTACTCCTGGTAATCTTACATTGTACAATGTACATGTACATTACATGTACCCCAAGTACATGTACATGTAACAGTACATGTACCGGTACATACATGTATACAAATTATTTTGTAATTTAAACTACAGTATATATATGCATCTTTATGTACATGTACACTGGACTATCTTCCTGTGCATGTATCACACGGTAATCAGATCAGAAGTGCTCCTTCATTTTTACATGTCATCTCAATTTCTCAGAGTACATGAATTGTTGGCATTTTCATGAAGAGAAATATGCAAAAAATGTTTGCTTACTGACTATCAAAATGAGCAAAGCGCAACACTCAACATTAGGAGGTCTGAGGTTTCAGTCCTAGCAGGATCTTTTTTCAAATGTGATAATTTTCCTTTTTCTAGGATGGGATCGACGAGATGCAGCAATACAATATAAGTGTATCATACACTGATTCTCTTTGAAATTGTTGCTTACATTATAAACCCAGTAATTCACATTACATATAGTATACAGTGTACACATGTACATGTAGATGTAAAATGTATGTGGTTGTCCATGTACAGTGTTAAGTTGTACAGCTTTATTTTGATAGACGTACATGTACATATATGTACATGTATACACGTACATGAAGGTTAGAACATGCCTCCATACATGTGTACTTCCTGAGTGTAAAATGTTCATTTGGCCTCAATTCCTTAACCCATATCCGCCGAGTTACATATACATGTAGGGGAATTCCCCTAGGATGCGGAAAAGATACAAACGGCAAAGTCTGTGAAATTACGTAGACTATTTTTAGGTTTTTGAAAATGATGAGTGTTATCCCATTGACTGTTCTGCTGATATGGTTTATGATATTTTCAATTTTCTTGAATCAAAATCAAGTAAATTCCATACTCTTTCCACTGATATATTGTTTCATAGATATAACATGATGATATATTGTTTGTTTAAATTTCATGTTTAGGAAAAGCTGTCATTAACAATTTCCTCTTGTAATGCACTTTGGTTGTTTTTATAGTGTGATAGGGGCTTAGGCAGGAACACTGTTTATGTGCTGTGACCAGTCAGTCAGGGTTAAAACAGCACGTAACCGCAGCAGACTACATGTACACGGTACATACTGGTTTAAAGAGTCCCTGCAATAAAAAATGTCATCACTTAAACCCATGCTACAGAACTGTCCCACTAGGATTCAAACATAAGGGCCTCGAAATTGTTGTGATTAAAAAAAACCTCCAAGCTGCAAGCCTCTAAAAAAAAAAAAAAAAAAAAAAAAAAGATCAAACAATGAACTAATCTTGACAACAGAGGGCGCTATAACCAAACTAGGGCTGTGAATTAACAGACTAACAGAAAAAAAGTCTCAAAATGTAGTGGGCCTGATGTTTCGATCCTACATGTAGCAGGACCTTTCTCAAATCAGAGTGAAAAAAAAATTAAAAATTTCTTCAGTGGACTTACTGGCGGGTGGGGCCAAATGGGGCGGGGCCGGATGGGGCGGGGCCAGTTGGGGCGGGGCCGGGTGCCCCTGGGGCGTCAGTATGTTCCCCTGCGTGTCCACCAGGAACCCGGGATCCTTGGGGAAGTTGACGTAGCTGTTCTGCTCGGCCGGCGAGGGCAGCGCGTTGGCCGCAAACGAGTCCGCCGCCACCGCAGCAGCGGCAGCCCCCGCGGTGCCCTGGCCGGTCGACGTCCGGCTGCTGGCCAGCTCGGCGAACGGATCGGCGGCCGAACCGAGGCCACCGCTGCTGCCGCTGCTGCCGCCGCTGCTGCCGCCGCCGGCCAGCGGGTCTAAGGTGTTGGCCGGCGAGTCGTCCGTGGTGGCGTAGAAGGTGGCCGGGCTGAAGGGGTCCTGGGGCGGGCCTAGGCTGGCCAGTAGCTGGGCCTTGTAGGCCTCCAGCCACTGAAACTGCGGCCCAATCTGGTTCTTCATCTTCTCCAGGCATACTTTTGTGCGGGGAAAGAAGAGAGGAAGAAGAAAAGAGGCAAGACTAATGCAACAAAACAAACAGTAACAAACTTAGATAAGACTTGAAGGTTTGCATGGTGGAAATACTAAGTGGAAGGTTTGCGGTGACATCATGTAGGACTTCTCTTTCGAGGAGGAGTGTGGCTCTGAGAAGAGCCGGTAACTCAGATAACGTTTGAAGGTTTGCATGGTGGAAATACTAAGTGGAAGATTTGTGGTGACACCATGTAGGACTTCTCTTTTAAGAAGGAGAGTGGCTCCGAAAAGAGCCCGTAACTCAGATGAGACTTGAAGGTTTGCATGGTGGAAATACTAAGTGGTAGCTTTGCGGTGACACAATGTAGCACATCTCTTTCAAGAAGGAGTGTGGCTTTGAAGAGAGCCGGTCACTCAACGTTTCAGGTAGCGTGTAGGCCTACTCTGCCTGTCGTCAGGAGACTGCGACTATCATCGGTGTTCATATGCCTGATGAAAGCGCTGACAACTTTCACCAGGCATATAAACACCGATGATGGTTGGAATCAAGCAGTCTCCTGATGACGGGCAGAGTACACACTAGGCGAACCATCAAGTTACCGGCTCTTTTCAGAGCCACACTCCTTCTTGAAAGGGAAGTGTTACATGGTGTCACCGCAAACCTTCCACTGAATGGGTTTTCTGGGCTGGATTTCACACAAGCCTTACGATGCATGGTAACTCCACTCCACCGAAAATGGCAAAGAAAACTTTGACCGGACCGAAACCTAGCTGGTTTTGCATACCGGCGCTCTGCATTAGAACGCCGAACGGCTATACCACAGGTCTCGGGTTTTAGTCCCGGTCCAGTCCAAGTTTTCTTTGCTATTTAGCTTTTCCGCCGCGTAGCGGAAAAGCTATTGTTGTTGTTCTGATTTTTTTTTTTCTTCTTCTTCTTCTTCTTCTTCTTCTTCTTCTTCTTCTTCTTTTTCTTCTCGGAATTTTCCCATAGACAAAGCACATGGTTTTTTCGGAGGGCATTTTTGCCATTGAACAATTTTTTTTTTTTTTAAACTTGGCAAATGCATAGAGCCCTTGCTGAAGTTGTGCACAGTTGTCTTTAAAACTTCATGACGTCACCACGTGTCACGTGACAGCGCTTTAAAGGGGCAAATTTCAAACTGCAATAAAAGCAAAAAAGCAATTTTGTTTTGTTCCAAGTTTGCACTATATCTAAGTTGGGAAAAGGTGTATCCAAAAATTGCCCTCATTTGATCGTGACGTCATCTCATGAATATTAATGAGGTCATAAACTTTTAAGATTTTAACATTCAATTGAGCATATTTGGCCAACGGAGCAAATTTTTTTTAATTTTTTCGATTATATCTATTGGGGATGTAGTTTAGAAACACCCTCCGGGGCCAAAATGCCATGACGCAATCGTTACGTCATCAAATTGCGTATTTTTAAAACGCATATTTGCCAAACGTCAATCGTCTCAAAATTTGGTGGGCACTCAGCTATTGGGCTAGACATTCTAAATCCTGAATTTGGAAGCAATCGACCATTGTTCAGAATTATTATGATTTTTTGAATGTTATAATGAAGTCCCATACACTTTGTGCACGAAATATGCACGTGCGTTTTGGGGTAGAAATTGAGGTTCCGAGTTCGAATCCCGCTGATGTCAATATTTTTTTATTTATTTTTTTTAAGAGAGGCAGATGCGGAAAAGCGTTATGTTCTGTTAGCCAACAGACATAAATCTCTAGTTTTTTTTTCAAAATTGTTTGAAAGTTACCCAGTCAAATTTTCCCAGATTTATTTGACAGTACTGACATTTCTAGCAGGACCTTTATCAAAGGCAAAGTGCCTTTGCCTTTAAGAAATTTAATTTGTATAATTTACTAACCCTGCTGACTCCAACAGAAGACAACAAATTTTGGGGCCTGTTGTCCTCTGTTGGGTTCATCAGCAGTGTACAGTACTAAAAAACTGTGCTGAGGATTGTTGGGGTCAGCATGGTTGTCTGGCCTGGCAGCCACACAATGAAGATCAAATCAATGAAGATCAAAAACAAATCTATAGAAAAGCCCAAAAACAAAGGTCCTGAAGGGAAAGACCCCAAAGAAAAGGCCCAAGAGAAAAGGCCCAAGAGAAAAGGCACAAAAGAAAAGGCACAAAAGAAAAGGCCTAACAATTGTCTGTTACTTGAGTGTTGGTCTTTGTTGAGATCAACACTGTACAATACAGTTGAATTTTGTTGGGCCTGGCATTGTATGCAAAGTTACTGCAATATTAGCATCATTGCAGGACCCTGATGAACCCAATGGAATCCACTGTTGGGTACTGTTGGGATCAGCAGAATAGAGTTAGGCTAATAGTGAGGGGGGTAGCGTTAGTACTCACGGTTGGCACACTTCTTGATGTTCATGAAGAAGTTGGAGGTCCGCGGCTCAAAGGGTACCTCCAGGGCAAGGGAGCCCTCAAGAGAGGTGATCTTCACTAGCAGGACGGCCTGGTCCACTGTCGAAGAACCTGTACAGGGTCAGGGTGAGGGTAGAGGACACAGTCAGAGGGATATAAATCCGACTGCAGTATGGGCCGGCCCACTACCCAGTACCCATGACCGCCATACAGGTTTTTGGGTGTTTTTTTTTATAATCGTGGCATTTTGAAAATCCACTTAACAATTTGGAACAAAAGATGCCTGTGAAATAAACCAATAATGCCATGTTTGCACTGGGCTTCTTTTATTTATTTACCGAGACTATGGGTAACATTCCATGGGTAAATCTTAGAGGCTTCTGCACTTGGATTATTGACGTGGGTACCCGCAGCGATGGGTAAAACCTAACCGACTGACTACTAAACAAACACATGAGACGTCGTGTCCGCACTGGACTTCCGACTCAGTTAAACTGACCTGGTCAATTTAACTGGGCAGAAGTCAGTCGGTTAATTTGCCAATTTCAGCCAGGTAAGTTACCTGACGGAAGAAAACTTCCTGGGCTGTCCACACTGGACTTAAAATGGCCAAATTACCCATTTGCTCAGTTGGTTTCTCCCCAAAAAAGTCCAGTGCGGACAGCGCTTTAAGGCCTTTTCAGACGACGCTGAAAAAAAACTCGCAAGGCTTGAGAAAAATGTCTCAAGCATGAGAAATCTTACAAAAAGTGCCACCATGTAAAAGGTGACCAATGCTTGAGAGTGACAGATGTCCTGGGTGAACCCTTGAGAGATTTTGTCGTAGGTCTGGACCCCGGCCAAATCTTACCCTGGCGGAGGATTTCTCACAGGACCCTTGACAATCGATCATGTGAAGAGAGGAACTGTTTATTGACATACGACGTCCCATGCTATACGCTAAAAGTTTTTTTCAGCGTCATCTGAAAAGGGCTTGCTAAATATTTGGTAGGCTGAAAAGAGACTGTGTAAAACTTGCACACTATTGCACGCGAATCTGATGCCTTGTGGAGACCAAAGATAATAGGTTGAATAGGTCTCCACAGGGAAATTGTAAAGGTGAATATAGGTCTATAGGTCTAATATAGGTTTTCACGAAACTGATACTTGGAAATAACTCAAAAACGGGAAATTTGTGATGGGTAAGAATCCGTCGCAAATAGAAGTGTGATTTAAAAGGGACATACGGTCCAAATTTCTACCCAGGAAAGTGAATGTGTTTTAAAACATAGTTTCTCAAGCGGTTTTATAGTACACGAGAACAAAGCCATGTCTCCACAAGGATACAGATCTATTCAGGTACACATGTATGTGTGTTGCCAAGATGTGCATAGCAGCACCATTGGTGCTCCAAATTCAGAGGTCCTGGCAAAAATTGGTTCAGCCACATTCCCACTGAGTGAAGAATTGCCGAAGGAAGACAAACAGGAGCACTGGCTCAACTTACATGTACATCCCTGTTTATGGTTTAAGGTCACCGTGACTTCAATGTACATGTACATGTACATGTACATGTATGTATAGTACACTGTAAAACTAACAGACAGATACTGAAACCAAAAGTGGTTCCGTAAACATTCGACAGTACCCACAAAGTATGACATTAGGATACCCATTCACCATGTTCACGGAAAATGAATATTCAATCTTTCAATGTCACCAGACAAAGTCCAAGTGGGAACAAAAGGGTAGAATTACTTTTTTTGGAGTGTCGCCATTTAAGTATAAACCGCAAGTTTGCAAAAGGAAAACCCCCTATTGATGGGGAAACGGCTTCAGTTAAAAGCTCAACACATTCACTGCGATATCTGAAACTTGTACATGTACAACTTGAACGACTGCACATCTTTGAAATATTTCAAACGAGGTTGTTAAAAAATTGTTTAAACAAAAATGCAAGATTTGTTTGCATCTCAAAAGTTAGAGGGCCTGACGTTTCGATCCTATCAGGACCTTTCGCAAAGGCCAATTTTCGGCAGTAATATTTCAGAAGAATTCATCACAAATACCGACATATACCTTGAGCACATGACCCATGACCCCGCAGCTTCACAAACAGCGCATGGCGTGAATCCGAACAGCAGCGTTACACGGGGAAATTGGACGAAGCGATCAACATTTCAAACAAGTCGAAAGAACGGCACTGTGCGATTCATTTCAGTCACAGCGTGCCCGCAAGTCCTCCTAACTCTCCCGACGCACTGGGACACAATACAGAGAGAATGGTTACCCTGACCCCCACTGACTTCCTGTCAGGTCCTGACCTCACTTCCTCTTTGACGGGACAGAAGGCCGTAGCAATGGCGGCGGCCGAATGCCTGGCGTACGACCCTGAAACGTAACTTCCTGCCACCAATCTCCCTTGGGAACTAATCCCTTGGGTGGGGCAGGATTTGATTCTTCCGCCCTAACAGAAATTTCGGTCATATGAGTCTGTCGCCCTCTAATAACTTCTGCCTTGATTAGTCTTTAACATAGATTGCGCCGATCAATTTCTTCCCCTTTTTGTGATATACAAAAATGTTGCAAACTGCTTACTGACTAAAATTACCAAAATGTAAATCTAAAATTTAGTGGGCCTGACGTTTCGATCCTAGCAGGACCTTTCTCAAAGGCAGAGTGACAAGGACAAAACAGATACATGTACACGAAGGAAGGGGGAGAGAGTGAATAGGACACGGATGAGAAACAAAGGACAAAGAGTGAAGCTGGTAGGGAGAGATCAAAGGGAAGGGCAAGGGGTAGGGATTAGTGAGAGGAGGGGGAAAGATCAAAGAGAAGGGCAAGGAGTGGGGTAGGGATTAGTGACAAGAGGAGGAAACATCAAAGAGAGGTGGTTTTTTTGTGTTTTTGTGTGTTTTTTTTCTCTTTGCCTTTAAAGGGATAACACATCATTGGTCGAGGTCAAAGAATAGTATTCATACATTGTCTGATCCAACATATGCATGAAATAGCACACCTGTGAAAATTTAAGCTCAATCCACCAACCGAGACTCGAGAAAATAGTGAAAACCACTTCATTTGTTTTTAGAAAATGTAGCATTCAACGTATCGTGTATTGTTCCGAAAAATTGTTTAGATCTACAGTACAGTAGGAGTGAGACGTGAATGATTTCTTTTCTCCAAAAATACAACATTTTAGGCAGAAATATTCCAGTGAGAGGTTTCTACCATAACCATTTTCAAACTGTATAAGTTTCATGTAAATCTGTGAAGCTTTCTGTTTTTTCATCTTACCAATGTTGCGTAGGGGCTTTAAGACCCATCAATGTCAATCAATGCCCCTGACACGATTACAAACAGAGGTCACTGGCATTCAGATTCTAGGGCACTGAATCTTGCTGGTTTCTGCAAGAATGCTCAGAAATGGGGTCAATCTTTTTTTAGATGAGTAATATGAAATTGGTTTCATATTTAGGAGGTTTTCTGCACTTTGGAAGGACACCCTGACAGTGTCGGGTCACCGGTAAAGGTCCGACTACTCCAGAAAGTGGCCCTGCTAGGAACAGCTAGAATCTTTAGGAAAAATCCTCGAGGGCTAAGGCTACGGGAGGTAGTGTTGGTCAATCCAGTACCAATGCTAATAAGATCTTTCATTGTGTTGCATGAAACTGAAATAATAATAACTAGAGATTTATGTCTGTTGGCTAACAGAACATAACGCTTTTCCGCATCTGGTTCTCTTAAAGAAAAATAAAAAAATAGTGTATGGGACTTCATTATAACATTCAAAAAATCATAATAATTCTGAACAATGGTCAATTGCTTCGAAACTCAGGATTTAGAATGTCTAGCCCAATAGCTAAATGCCCACCATATTTTGAGACGATTGACCTTTGGCAAATATGCGTTTTAAAAACACGCATTTTGATGACGTCACAATTGCGTCATGGCATTTTGGCCCCGGGGTTTTTTTCTAAACTACATCCCCAATAGATATAAACAAAAACATTAAAAAAATCTTGCTCCGTTGGCCAAATATGCTCAATTGAATGTTAAAATCTGAAAAGTTTATGACCTCATTAATATTCATGATATGACATCACGATCAAATGAGGGCAATTTTTGGATACACCTTTTCCCAACTTAGATATACTGCAAAATTGAAACCAAACGAAATTGCATTTTTGCTTAAAATTGCGTTTGAAATTTGCCACTTTAAAGCACTGTCACGTAACACGTGGTGACGTCACGATGGTTTCAATGATACTGTGCATAACTTCAGCATAGGCTCTATGCATTAGCAAAGTGTGTTCAATGGCCAAAGTGGCTCTTACAAAACCCCTGTACAAAGTCTATGGGATTTTGGCGACAAGAAGAAGGAATAAAAGAAAAATCAGAACAACAACAATAGCTTTTCCGCTTCGCGGCAGAAAAGCTAATAACCATGATAACATGATTTGTAAAGTCCCATTCCATGTACAGATCATGGCGCTTAGTAGCACACGAAAATTAAAAACATTTGTAGACATATGAAAGGGAAATGGGTATGATACATGTGTATATGTTCTGTACAACACACCGTACACACATGCCGTACAAGTAAGTTTTCATACGTGCTTTTTGAATGAAAAAATGGTGCCCAGTGATCTGATGTTGGTGGGTATAATCCCAAACTTTCAATCCAGCAACCAGTGTGAAAGCTTTGTCGGTGAAAGCGCTGCGTAGTATTGTAGAGTGGCAAATCATAATTATAATACTGGTATCAAAATGCAATGTTCAGCAGATGTTCTGGATGCGGTATTTCTGTCTCTGTCATGCAGTGCTCGGCAGGTCACAGTGACTCATGACATTTTAAAATAAAAGCCGTGGATTGTACAGTTATGGTACTTAGCACCATAAAAATGCTTGCTATGTACTGGTTGAAAAAACCTATGCTTTACTAGATACATGTATGTTGGCAACAGCGTCATAACTACAAAAAATTATTGTTTTAAGTCAACCACGGTCCACAAATACATGTAGGGCTGGGCCTACATGTATACGTACATTGTGTAGTTTTCTGTTTCATACATGTATACACAGACACATGTACCTGGTACAATTGCATACGGAAATATAGAGTAGTATGCAAAAGTGTTGCAAACTGCTAACTGACTAAAATGACCCAAATGAAAATATCCAAAATCCTAGCATGACTTTTCCCAAAGGCACAGTTGCACAGGACCTTTCCCAAAGGCAGAGTCACTCTGCCTTTGGTAAAAAGTCCTGTGCAACATGTACATGTAGGATCGAAACATCAGGCCCTCCTAATTTCTGTATAATATTCTACAAATTTCACACACAATAGGGGCTTTAAAGGCCCTATTTACAACATTGGTAAAGGTCAGAAGATTGCCACAGTTTGCATGTTAAACCGCTAAACATTACAAAAACGAAATCCTGTGAGGGTTTTAGCTCAAATGGTAATCTGAGAAAGTAGACAAATTTTTAAAAATGACATGGTTTATACATCGTTCTGTAGTGTAAGAAATATTGTATTACTCGCTAGTAATAAACTATTTGTCGATGTTTGAGTGAAGATTTCTCAAAAAGTACAGCATCCCAGACCGTAAGATTTCAACATGAGGATTCCATCATGACCATCTACAAACTGTGTAAATTAGAAGGAAATCTGTAAAATCTGTAAAATCATATTTTTATCAATGTTTTCCGATCTTCCCAATGTTGTACTGGGCCTTTATACAGCGCTGGATGTAAGTTGGGCACTATGGACTTGCATTGTCCGAATTCATGAGCACTTCCTGTTTGCTGTAGCCCGCCCTGGTCCACAGGAACTTCTCGTTTCCCAAACGCCCGACTGCGACAAAACAATGCAGCCAACACTCAACCCGGCGATCCTCGTCAGAAAAATCTACATCTGAAAATCCCGACAACTCCCAAATCTTCGTCCCGAAAACAACACCCAAAACAAAAAAATCTTAGAGACACGCTTACCCCGACTGGTTGCCGACTGAAAGTCTCCGCGGGCATAAATAGAATCTGACGCTGTTATTTTCCAAACTGCCGGCAAGCATACGGGCATGCGGGTTTGATCCAGTCACACTCTACCCTCCCCCCTCCTCCCCCCCAAAAACAGAAATCCCTCGTCCCGACTGAACTGCACGCGAGACGCATTTGTCCGGGCGGGAGGATTTAGCAGGAGGGGTGAAGGAGAAGGGGTGTTAGTCACAACTCACAACTAAGGTGCTTTGTGCCTAGGCAGCTGCCTGACTGCTGCCTTAACGAGCGCGGGGGGGGGTGGGGGGGGGTGTGAGCGGACTGGCGACACAGTCGCACACAGCCGGGCAAATTAAGAGGTGCCTGGCAATGCCAGCTGAGACATATGTGGCCCTCGTCCAGCAATCATACGCTTGCTGTTGGGGCCTACATGTACCTACTGTACCGTGTATATATATATAGTAGGGCCACTTGGGGGTTGTGCCTTTATATATTTATCCCTTGTCCGCTATAAACTAACCCGCACGCTGCATTCACAGCATATATCTGACATCATCTGGTTTGCGTCAAGACTAGGAAGCATTTATTAAAGCGATGCACCCAAAATTGTCGGCAAACTGCTTCACTGACTACAACGACCGAAAATTGCAAATTAAAAAAAAAAAAAACGTGGACGACCTGACATTTTCGATCCTCCCGGGACGCTTCTCAAAGGCAGAATGCCCTGATGTTTCGGTCCCTCCGTAGAGGAGTAGGACTTGAGGCTTTGCACGGTGGAAGTACTGATTAAAAGAGGGGTTGGCGGTGAGCACCGTGTAAAGGGATGCTCTTTCGTAAGTGAGCGTGGTTATGAGGGTACATATCACTTTCCAAACGGCGGTTTCTGTTTCGTCTGCATGACCAACTTTATTTGGTTAAAGTAACCGAGACGATGGTTACTTTGACCAAAATAAGTCCAGTGGAAACGGCCCAGTCAAATTTCTCTTGGTTACTTTAACCGAGTCCAATGGTTACTTTTACCGAGCAACCTCTGCCCAGTAAAAGTGACCAGGTAAGTTTAACTGAGCCGATTAGTCCAGTGGAAACGCACCACTCGGTTAAACGCGACTCAGTAAAAAACCACATCCGGCCTAAGACGTAACACGTACATGCACTGTGCACATCGTCTGCTTCGTATCGCGCGCTAAAATGTACACACGTACACTGTGTATCCGGCTAACACTTGACCTTCATGAGCCGTTATATTGCCAGCTCGGTTACTTTAACCATCGTCTCGGTTAAATTGACTGACTCAAAAGTCCAAGTGGGAACGACGGTCAAATTTGACTCGGTTAAATTCTAGTCGAGTGGAAACGCGGCTCTAGGCTTGAAATGTCTGGCCTTCGTCAATTGACACCTCCGCAATGAGGGACAATAAACAACTTCTTCTCCATGTGTTGCAATGGGCTGTTCAGGCTTGTTGATATGTACATGCAAACTTGTACAATGAGCAGAGCAAATCTGACTTAGCCATTAGATAAACGCTTCGTGGTCATCACTGGCAAATGGATTGTCTCCGAGAAAGGTCGGCAAAATCCTTTTGGGGGGGGGATTTTTTAAGGAAGAGCGTGAACAACAACTGATTTCCCAGATTCAGGGGACGCAGGTGTCTATTTTCCAGCCACTCTGTCAGCACCGCTCTGTTGAGTCACAGCGCGCACGCCCACAGTAAGGACGTCATAACAGTCTCACAAACGTCACCTCCCTTTTGAATACGAGCGCATAACCGTCGCAGACAACTCATTGTTAATCCCTGGGCAACAGGACACTCCCCAAAATAGATTCAAACCAACCACCCACCCCACCCTCACCCCACCCCTCAACCTCCACCACTACCCAAATCAGAGCTATAATCAGTCCGATCAGGACATGTAGGAAGAGATGCAAAGGTCGCGAGGTCATAGAGACCCTCCCCTCCCTCCCTCACACAAACACACACACACACTCCCAACAGACACAAACACTAATGAATTGCTTCCTAGTCTGCCAGGGGGGAAGCACAGCTTCTGGAAAATAGTCGAGCCACATGGTGCAACTGGGAGAACTCTCATTCCCTCTCTGTCCCCCCCCCCAAGACCCAAGATGATTTACGAGCATTGCAATGAGCTGTGGGATGGCCGATGGGAATCACGCTCAATTGAGTACAAATCTCAAAGGATATAACGGGCAGAATGTGGAAGGGTTTTATTTCGGTGACACCAATGTGAGTTGACACCATGCACCCACGTTTTGATACCCCACATCTTAGACTAATTTGTTCGTATTTTGTAAGTATTTGAAACTCGCAAAAAATGTCCAGCAGATATCCAGTGATTACTCATTTGTGACCCGGCACAACGACATGAGGAATATCCCACCAAAACACTTTTTGAGTAAACAACGCCTGAAGTTAAAGTATCTTCACAATTCGATTACAAATCAATTTTTTATTTTTTTTGTATTTTCGGAAATTTTAAGTATTAGAGGATATTATATTTTGATATCATTTAAAAGCTAATGGTATACTCTTTCACATCATTAGAAAACCTCAAAATCTCAAAAGTGGGGTTATTCCTCATTATGCTGTGCCGGGTCACATTTCTGAGACAACACCATCCACATTGACAAAAAAAGTAGACCATTGACTAGAATTTCATATCTCAAAGTCTTTGAAACTCATAAAAATGGCCCCCAGATATTCAGCGCTTACTAGTTTCTGGGACAACACCATCCACATTCACAACAAAAGTAGACGATTGACTAGAATTTCAAATTTTCCTACACGATTCTTCCTTACGTGTAAGCGAGCGAGATATCCATGTCATCCGCACATTTAGCGGATACATGTAGTACGAATCATATGACGTATTAACTGATGACATATCCGTTGCAATAAACATATCTTGTTGGGAGCCTTCTAGAAGTGCATAAGGGCATAAGAAGTTCACTGAGGTCATAAATACTCATTATTTTCCATTTTGTACGCACTTCAATCCTATCCACATTCCGTGTTTATACATGTATGTATTACGATTTTTAAAAATTAGCCAAGAAAACTTTGACTGGACCGGGACTTGAACCCGAGACCTCTGGACTAACGTGCATGTACCAGTGCTCTAGAGTCAAAGTTTTCTTTGCCAATTTTATTTTTTTGAAATGTTCAAAAGTTAAGTTTTTCCTTTGTTTATTTGACTTTATATAATTTACGGAGTAAAAACTAATTGCAAAAAAAGCCATAAAACGGACCAGGCGGAATTTGTTCCCAGCAGAAGGGCGTAAGGTGATTTCAGCGTCTGAACGCACTCGGGCCCTTCTGCCGGACACCCGACGATCTGCTCGCTTGCGAAGCCTCTCTATCGTGCTGCGTTTGCGGGCGGGCGAATTCGCATCAGTTTAGTGAAATGCCGACTCACCGATAGCATACTTGAAGTCCCCACTGATGGGCAGGACACGGACCAAGGAGAGAACACCAGGAGTGGTCCCAGAGACTTGACACTGGTACACAAACAACCTGTGCAGAAAGGCAAGAGGAGCCCAAAGGTAAGGTACACCATTTGCAAAGGTAGGATATGTTGGTGCGTTCCCCTGCCGATGATGAATATACATCAGGTATGACGTCACTGCAATACTATCCGCATCCGTAGTATCCGTACCACTCCGAATCCACACCACTGACAGTTACTCCCGTACCATTGTGGTGCGACACTGTAAAGAGTCCGTGCACCTCTCAGCCGAGAATAACTGGCTACAATGTACATTGTATACGAGTATGAGTTCAGTTGTGGTGCGACACTGTGAAGAGTCCGTGCACCTCTCAGCCGAGAATACATGTAACTGGCTACAATGTATACGAGTATGAGTTCAGTTGTGGTGCGACACTGTGAAGAGTCCGTGCACCTCTCAGCCGAGAATAACTGGCTACAATGTATACGAGTATGAGTTAAGTTGTGGTGCGACACTGTGAAGAGTCCGTGCACCTCTCAGCCGAGAGTAACTGGCTACAATGTATACGAGTATGAGTTAAGTTGTGGTGCGACACTGTGAAGAGTCCGTGCACCTCTCAGCCGAGAGTAACTGGCTACAATGTATACGAGTATGAGTTAAGTTGTGGTGCGACACTGTGAAGAGTCCGTGCACCTCTCAGCCGAGAAAAACTGGCTACAATGTATACGAGTATGAGTTAAGTTGTGGTGCGACACTGTGAAGAGTCTGTGCACCTCTCAGCCGAGAATAACTGGCTACAATGTGTACGAGTATGAGTTAAGTTGTGGTGCGACACTGTGAAGAGTCCGTGCACCTCTCAGCCGAGAGTAACTGGCTACAATGTATACGAGTAGGAGTTCAGTTGTGGTGCGACACTGTGAAGAGCCCGTGCACCTCTCAGCCGAGAATAACTGGCTACAATGTCTACGAGTATAAGTTCAGTTGTGGTGCGACAATGTGAAGAGTCCGTGCACCTCTCAGCCGAGAGTAACTGGCTACAATGTATACGAGTATGAGTTAAGTTGTGGTGCGACACTGTGAAGAGTCTGTGCACCTCTCAGCCGAGAGTAACTGGCTACAATGTATACGAGTATGAGTTAAGTTGTGGTGCGACACTGTGAAGAGCCCGTGCACCTCTCAGCCGAGAATAACTGGCTACAATGTCTACGAGTATAAGTTCAGTTGTGGTGCGACACTGGGAAGAGCCCGTGCACCTCTCAGCCGAGAGTAACTGGCTACAATGTATACGAGTATAAGTTCAGATGTGGTGCGACACTGTGAAGAGTCTGTGCACCTCTCAGCCGAGAGTAACTGGCTACAATGTATACGAGTATGAGTTAAGTTGTGGTGCGACACTGTGAAGAGCCCGTGCACCTCTCAGCCGAGAATAACTGCCTACAATGTCTACGAGTATAAGTTCAGTTGCGGTGCGACACTGTGAAGAGTCCGTGCACCTCTCAGCCGAGATTAACTGGCTACAATGTGTACGAGTATAAGTTCAGTTGTGGTGCGACACTGTGAAGAGTCCGTGCACCTCTCAGCCGAGAGTAACTGGCTACAATGTATACGAGTATAAGTTCAGTTGTGGTGCGGCACTGTGAAGAGTCCGTGCACCTCTCAGCCGAGATTAACTGGCTACAATGTATACGAGTATGAGTTAAGTTGTGGTGCGACACTGTGAAGAGCCCGTGCACCTCTCAGCCGAGATTAACTGGCTACAATGTATACGAGTATGAGTTAAGTTGTGGTGCGACACTGTGAAGAGTCCGTGCACCTCTCAGCCGAGATTAACTGGCTACAATGTATACGAGTATGAGTTAAGTTGTGGTGCGACACTGTGAAGAGTCCGGGCACCTCTCAGCCGAGAATAACTGGCTACAATGTGTACGAGTATGAGTTAAGTTGTGGTGCGACAATGTGAAGAGTCCGTGCACCTCTCAGCCGAGAATAACTGGCTACAATGTATACGAGTATGAGTTAAGTTGTGGTGCGACACTGTGAAGAGTCCGTGCACCTCTCAGCCGAGAATAACTGGCTACAATGTGTACGAGTATAAGTTCAGTTGTGGTGCGACACTGGGAAGAGTCCGTGCACCTCTCAGCCGAGAATAACTGGCTACAATGTGTACGAGTATGAGTTAAGTTGTGGTGCGACAATGTGAAGAGTCTGTGCACCTCTCAGCCGAGAATAACTGGCTACAATGTATACGAGTATGAGTTAAGTTGTGGTGCGACACTGTGAAGAGTCCGTGCACCTCTCAGCCGAGAAAAACTGCATGGGAACTGCACGGGTTAGACTCATGTGGTAAGTAGGCCATGTGGCCGGCACGGTACGTGAGTAACTGTCAGTGGTGTGGATTCGGAGTGGTACGGATACTACGGATGCGGATAGTATTGCAGTGACGTCATACCTGATGTATATTCATCATCGGCAGGGGAACGCACCAACATATGCTACCATTTGCAAAGGTCAAAGAATCGCTTCCATACTTTGTCAAACTAAAGGTATACTATACCGGTATATACACTGTACATAAGATACCGCACCTGCAAAATTTTCGGCTCAATCCGTCAACCATGTCAGGTATGAGAAAAACCGTGGAAACAAAATTAAATGCTACCTTTTTTTTTCAGACATAGAGGGCGGTATTTGCACCAGGAACTCTTTGTTCCTACGATTGCTCATGACTGGGATGGGTGACAAGTCTGAAGCAAGCTACCGGTATAAGCCTACATCTCTATTGGCGATAATGGTAGACTGCCTACCATGGCTGACAAAAAGAACTGGGAGGGGTGACTAGTCTGAAGCAAGGCACGAGCCTCCATCCCTATTAGTGGTAGACTGCCAGCCAAGGCTGACAAATAGAACTGGGAGGGGGTGACTAGTCTGAAGCAAGGCATGAGCCTCCATCCCTATTGGTGGTAGACTGCCACCCAAGGCTGACAAATAGAACTGGGAGGGGGTGACTAGTCTGAAGCAAGGCACGAGCCTCCATCGCTATTGGTGGTAGACTGCCAGCCAAGGCTGACAAATAGAACTGGGAGGGGGTGACTGGTATCATCTGAAGCAAGGCATAAGCCTCCATCCCTATTGGTGGTAGACTGCCACCCAAGGCTGACAAATAGAACTGGGAGGGGTGACTAGTCTGAAGCAAGGCATGAGCCTCCATCCCTATTAGTGGTAGACTGCCACCCAAGGCTGACAAATAGAACTGGGAGGGGGTGACTGGTATCACCAGAAGCGAGGCATGAGGCCCAATCCCAAGTGGTGTCAGATTGCCAGATAAAACTGACAGGTGACAAGTCTGAAGCAAGGCACACAGTAAACTCTGGGGCTGGAGTTTTCAACTTAAGCCGTGTTCGCATTGGACTTAAAATTGTCAAACTACCGCGGCAGAGCGGAAGAATGACAAAAATAAATCCAATGCGGGCACGCGGAAAACTACCCTCCCTGTCAAGTTACCGCGAGCGTGATGTAAAACTAACAGGGCGAGAGACGTCGCGGAAACTTTCCGCTCAGCCACGGTAACTTGACAGGGCCATAAGAGGCGACATTCTGCCAGCCTTACACAGTGAATTTCTCATTCCGCCGCGGAAGATAAATCCAAGTGCGGACGTCCGGTAGAAACACCTTAAGGAATGTCGCGGTAAGTTACCGCGTGGCCGCGGAAGAAAAAGTCCAATGCGAACACGGCTTTAAGCAAACTATTACAGATTTATGCATAAGAATTGTCAGTACCGGATACTCACCCTTGTGAACTGGCTTCCGGACAGTGAACCAGCGCAAACGCATGTTTGCCATTGCCTAGGTCTGGTAGCAGAGTGCCCACTATGCAGTACGTGCATTAAGGATTGTTCAATGCATGGTCAATGCTCAGAGCTTACCCTGACATTACACAACGGTTTAAAACGTAATCTCACAAAGTGAAAAAATTGGCAAAGAAAACCTTAACTGGACCTGGACTTGAACCCTAACCCTCTGGATTGACGTACACGTACCAGTGCTTTTCCATCTGAGCTAACCAGCCCTCAGATAGTGGCATTTCTTAACAGTCATGGGTGGGGCGCCATTCAGAAGCAATTCAACCATTAACTGTTGTATATCTCCATTATCACACCCCCGCTTTCATTCAGATGCAAACAACCAATTGTTGTAAACCTGGCCTACAGCAGCTCGGGGATCACATGAAGTGGATGCAGCTTTTCCAATTCAAGTCAAACAAACAAAGGAAAAACTGACGGGGAACTTTTTTGAACAAACTGAAAAATTGGCAAAGAAAACTTTTCCACCATATAAGGGCTGGATAGCTCAGATACAACTGTAGAGGAGCACTGGTACATTAATCCAGAGGTCTCGGGTTCAAGTCCTGGTACAGTTAAAGTTTTCTTTGCCAACTTTTCAATTTGATCAACAAAAAGTTCCCAGTCATTGATTCACAAAGTGTGCCATTAAAAAGAAATCTAACAAAAAAAAAATTGATGATCAAATGGTTTATCATACTATCCTTGCCAACTGGATCGATTCCTCGTGCTCTCAGCTAATGCACCACTCCCCAGACGGAAGAAAGTCTACATATTGTAAAGGATATGTCCATGCAGCGTACATTGCCTCCCTTGGCCACATTGGACTGGACAGCTGAGAAGATGTCCATCCTGCAGTGGACGTCAACCGACAGACAGACAGACAGACTGACTGACCGACCGCCAGAAGTGCCCGCATGGACACCCTCCTGCCTCCTCCGATCAAAAGGCTACACTGTATCTGCAACAACAACAAAAAACCACAAAATGGAAGTTCAAAAATCTATGCCGAAATCTGATCCAAACAATAAGCCAACATCCTCCAATTATGGTATTATAAGGTCTGATGTTTTGATCCTGGTAGGACCATTCTCAGGGGCAGCCGGCGAGGTTTGAAATGTCAGGCCGTCCGACGCATTATTCGAGATCTGAAAACTTCCATTCTTGTCTCACTTGGAGGGGCCTGAGGTTACGATCATCCTTGGCTTGCCGGACCTTTCCCAAAGGCAGAATGATAACAATGTTCAGATAAGAAGGGGGGAGTCAATAAGACACGGATGACAGAAAGAGGGCAAAGTCCTTCTGACCGGCACCCTTCCTATCTTGATTGTGTCCTTCGGCCTTTGGGAAAGGTCCTGTTAGGATCAAGTTGTAATAGATCAACAACAAAATTTTGCATCGAACTACGTTTACGTCTACATCCAATGTGTACATGCACGATGTGCATACATACTGCACATTGCCATGGCCCCTCCACTTGTCCATTGACAGAACACCATGTACAGTGCCTTAGCTGGTATACGCTGCCGCACACCTGCTGTTGATACAGGTGCGTACCGTGTACCAGGACAATATCGAAACTAGAGAGTAAAATAGCGAAAGTGAAAGGCAATGTTTTCACCCAGGCCTCAGGAACTTTCTCAAAGCCAAAAAAAAAGAAAGGCTAAGGTTGCATCTGAAAACAGTCCTGCTGGGACTGATAAGTCAATGGCTTTCGATGGATTATGAATTTTTTTTAACAAGGAAAGGAATTGACTGAAATTTTTTTGATCAACTAATAAATAAGTCTTTTGACAGTCTGTTCCCATTCTTCAATATACAAAAACTTTGCTTATTGACATGATTGACTAAAATGACCAAAGTGCAAATCTCAAAATTTTGTGGGCCTGACGTTTCGATCCTAGCAAGGACCTTTTCCTGTCTTTGAGAAAGGTCCTGCTAGGATCGAAACGTCAGCCCCACTAAATTTTGAAGATTCTTCAGTTTTCCCTTTCATTTGTTTATTAATTCAAAAGGCAAGTAATTTTTTTTGCAAAGTAACCATACCAATACTTTATTACCAACTGCCTACTGACTGTCCTGACTTGAAATCTTGACTGACCCAAACTCTGCAAATTCATCGAATCTTGAAAACTTCCTTTGACTGGATCCGGAGCTTGTACCCGAGACATTGGTTCCAGTCAAAGTTTTTCAATCGTGAAAAAAATTCCCCCAAACAAATTTGAAGGGATCAGGTCATTTCAAAATAATTGTTCAAAAGTTCCCAATCAGTTTTTCCTTCATATTTGACAAAGCTATCTCAGATTTTTAAAACGCAGTGGCTGTTGTTACGGCAGTCGTCTGTGTGGTTCCCTGACTTCACAGTATTTGTCAGGATGTTTAGCTCTTGGAACCAGACTATCAGCTAATACTAGACTGGTTCAACTATAGGTTCAACCAGCCTGCAATGCTGACGAAATACAATCAAGTCAGGGAACCAAACGGACGACTGCCGTAACAACAGCCACTGCGTTTTAAAAAAATCTCAAGTACCAGTAGGTCTACATAATGTGCCACAAAATACTGGGTCAGTGGTGGTCCGAGTGAGTTGCCCTTACAAGTTGCCCTTTTTGCAACAATATAAGACTTGTCACCCAGCTTTGGAAGACTGCCACGCCCCCCTCGATAGGCGAGAGGATGCAATCTAAACGCGAGACCGGAAGCCAGTCTAATTTCCTCTCCAAATCTCATGCGACACAAGGTTCTCGGTTGGATTCGATGCAGATACACGTGGCATGAGACTTATGACATTATTTTTTTTTTTAAATATGACAATGACTTGTAAATTAAATAATACGCAGTGGCTGTTGTTACGGCAGTCGTCCGTGTGGTTCCCTGACTTGATTGTATTTCGTCAGCATTGCAGGCTGGTTGAGTATTAGCTGATAGTCTGGTTCCAAGAGCTAAACATCCTGACAAATACTGTGAAGTCAGGGAACCACACGGGCGACTGCCGTAACAACAGCCACTGCGTAAATAATAATGTAGTACGGTACTACGGTATAGCGGCTAGCTGTGAAGACGTACAGGGGACCAGACTGCCAGTTGCGGCGCTGCGCGGAGGTTTTCGCCCATTTTTGCCACATGGACAGTTGCACACAGGTGCGTGGTATGTAAACCAACTGGAGGGATTTGCTAGAAATCTTGGGCCAAATGAAGCAGTATTTTATGAGTTATGTTGAACCTGCTGATCCCTATGCCACAGCACTTGTGAACGTTACACAGAAGCCTATGGGAAAAAAGCCTAGTTATCTGTGGGGTTCCGGTCGGGAGAGCAGCGGACGACGTAGAACCCCACAGTTCTGGGGGTACCTAGACCTCACGTCGTGACGACTACGGACTAGCATCGTATGCGTGCAACGGATAAGCATGCGGGTTATAAATATCGACTGGAAATGTCTTCTAAAAAAATCTACAAATTTACCTTTTGCAAAGTGTTGGTGTACCTTCCAAAGACGCAGCGATTTCCCCCGAAAAAAACAGCAGCCGGAGGTGTCAATGCGTGCGAAGCGGGTTACAATCCCCAGTTTCAATAGTTACGCCTGACTGCGGAAGTATCATGTACACAGCACACCGGCCATTTTATTTTTTAATGAATGTCAAAGTCTCATGCCACGCGTATCGGCGCGAGAACTTGGTGTAGCACGAGATTTGGGGAGGATTTAGACTGGCTTCCAGTCTCACGTTTTAGCTCGCCTGTCGAGGGGGGCGTGGCATGTCTTCCCAAACGCATAGCCACCGGCCTACAATGGTACTTAGGCTACTGTTGTTAATGTTATTACCATTTACCAACTTCGGATGAAGGATAATGACTGAATAACTTTAATATCATTGACAACTGCTGTTATTTGGGTCACCCGAATGCTGAATCCACCCCTTGAAAAAAAAATGATTTGGTAACACTAACAGCTATCCAAATAATAACATTTAGTGGGCCTGACGTTTCGATCCTAGCAGGACCTTTCTCAAAGGCAGAGTATAAATAAATAAGTACAAATAAGTTTGAGATACTACTAATACTAGTACTTGATTGTATTAATAGCCTACTAATTTTGCTTTTATGTTTTTCAAAGATGGTTTTCTGGAATTGACGGGAAGCCAGGATTATCTCAACAAGGTTCCAAACTTCCAAGGCTCCAAGGTTCAAGATTATGACGATAAAATGTTTAAATTCTCCTCAATTACGTTAGATGATAATGCATTCGTAAGATTGTTGAGTGCGACCATGCATTCGACCAATCCAGAAGAGGGTTGGCTTTGTTGATCTAGGTGAAACCATTGTGATAATGGTTGTTGAGATTTTGGTAGGTGGAAAGTACCGCTTGGAAACCTAGCCTTGTAACCATGCGCAAAACAAATATTCAAGAAATTATCTTTTTTAATTTTTTTTTTTTTTTTTGGGGGGGGGAAGCCGTGAGTGTGTCATGCTCCTTCCTAGGCAAGGTTAAAAGCACCGTGAATTATTTATACTTAGGCCTAAATGAAGAGGTTTATACAAATTGTTTCCGGCACCTTAGGGCCTTTTACTCGATCGTTCCTGTATACAACTACAAGGTAGGCCACTGAATTCATCCACAGCCAAGCGAGTGAACTCTAACCATAGAGCAAGATGCTCTAACCAACATACACAACACTGGTAACGTATGTTGGAGCAACTCTCTGCCGAGATATGAATATGCATCAGGTATTGACGCCACTGCACTCCGTGTTGTGGAGCAACCCTGTAAAGAGTCGGCGCTCGTCTCAGCCGAGAATAATTGGCTAGTTGTGTTGTGGACCAACACAGAAGAGTCGGCCCTCTTCTAAGCTGAGAATAATAATTACAATGTGCATGTATATAATTATTGATGTAGTTGTGGAGCAACCATGTGGAGAGTCGGCGCTCGATCATCTCAGCCGAGAATATATTTGTGTTGTGTTGTGCACCTCGCTCATCCAAGTACTATTCAAAACCATCCAATCATTATGCGCTGCTACGACGCCTCAGTGTTAATATTCATGAGTACTGAACTCAATCTACGTTTGACCACGAAACTGCGTGAGGGTACACTATAGTCATTCAATGTATACACAAAGGGTTAGGGTTAGGGTTGTCGCGCATGCGCAGATCTATGTTCGGACCGTACTAGATTTCTTCAAATCGATAACCATGGCTAACCCTTATTCCTCCATGATTCAACCCCATATATAAACGAAGCGCGACCTATTAGTTGTTAAGTTTAAGGGTCGGAGGTGAGAGCGCCACCTGTCGTGTTTGGGGTTCACGACTTAATACGTCCCCCACCCTTTCAAAAACGAGAACGTGCCTTAATTGCGCATTTGCTCGAAAAAAATAAAAGAGAAAGAAAATGTATACAGAGCCACTATGCTTTTTGACATATAAGCCCTAATACCATCATTTTACTATTCCACGACCTTTCAACGATCTTTTCCAGATTTTACTTATACTCGGCAGAGGGTCGCTATACCTTCATGCTCCAACCATGCTCAAACATTATCAACATGGTAATGACAGGGCGCCGCCATCTTTGTTTCATTATTTACGACCATAGAGGGCGCAATTTTTGGAGACCATAAAATTCTCTTTTTGGACCGACCATGTATACCAGCTTTCTGTGCATGCTACCTAGTCTACAGACAATCATGAGCTACACGCAGTGTACACTGGAATTGTGGAAACCATAAAGCACGTATAAAGCATTACTTCAAACTAACCCTAAATGTACCTAAGAACAAAATCTTTTTGGTTGGTATCTGCTAAGATAGAGGGCGCTATATTAATTTAATGTCGGTATGTGAAGGCCGGGTTATCGCGCATGCGCAGATCTATGTTCGTACTAGATGAATTTCTTCACATCGATAACCATGGCTAAAAGACCACTAGATTCAATCCGATATATAAACGAAGCGCGACCTATAGTTGTTCAGTTTAAGGGTGGGAGGTGAGAGCGCCACCCGTCGTGTTTGGGGTTCACGACTTAATACGTGGCCCACCCTTTCAAAATCGAGAACGTGCATATGCTCGAGAAAAAAAAGATAAAGAAAACGTATTATAGAGTGGCTATGATTTTTTTGATAATGATATGTCACTATGATTTTTTTGATAATGATATGTCACTGATTTTTTTTTAAATAGGCCCTATTGCTTATCTAATCATCGTTTTTCCAACCAACGTCACAGGCAGTGAACCAATGACTGTTATCGGGGTAAGGGCACCAGTCACAGGCAGTGAATCAGTGACTGATATCAGGGCAAGGGCACCAGTCACAGGCAGTGAACCAATGACTGTTATCAGGGTAAGGGCACCAGTCACAGGCAGTGAACCAATGACTGTTATCGGGGTAAGGGCACCAGTCACAGGCAGTGAACCAATGACTGTTATCGGGGTAAGGGCACCAGTCACAGGCAGTGAACCAATGACTGTTATCGGGGTAAGGGCACCAGTCACAGGCAGTGAATCAGTGACTGATATCAGGGCAAGGGCACCAGTCACAGGCAGTGAACCAATGACTGTTATCGGGGTAAGGGCACCAGTCACAGGCAGTGAACCAATGACTGTTATCGGGGTAAGGGCACCAGTCACATGCAGTGAACCAATGACTGTTATCAGGGTATGGGTGCCAGTCACAGGCAGTGAACCAATGGCTGTTATCAGGGTAAGGGCACCAGTCACAGGCAGTGAACCAATGACTGTTATCGGGGTAAGGGCACCAGTCACAGGCAGTGAAGCAATGACTGTTATCAGGGTAAGGGCACCAGTCACAGGCAGTGAACCAATGGCTGTTATCGGGGTAAGGGCACCAGTCACAGGCAGTGAAGCAATGACTGTTATCGGGGTAAGGGCACCAGTCACAGGCAGTGAACCAATGACTGTTATCGGGGTAAGGGCACCAGTCACAGGCAGTGAAGCAATGACTGTTATCGGGGTAAGGGCACCAGTCACAGGCAGTGAACCAATGACTGATATCAGGGTAAGGGCACCAGTCACAGGGAGTGAACCAATGACTGTTATCGGGGTAAGGGCACCAGTCACAGGGAGTGAACCAATGACTGTTATCGGGGTAAGGGCACCAGTCACAGGCAGTGAACCAATGACTGTTATCGGGGTAAGGGCACCAGTCACAGGCAGTGAATCAGTGACTGTTATCGGGGTAAGGGCACCAGTCACAGGCAGTGAACCAATGACTGTTATCAGGGTAAGGGCACCAGTCACAGGCAGTGAACCAATGGCTGTTATCAGGGTAAGGGCACCAGTCACAGGCAGTGAACCAATGACTGTTATCAGGGTAAGGGCACCAGTCACAGGCAGTGAACCAATGACTGATATCAGGGTAAGGGCACCAGTCACAGGCAGTGAATCAGTGACTGATATCAGGGCAAGGGCACCAGTCACAGGCAGTGAATCAGTGACTGATATCAGGGCAAGGGCACCAGTCACAGGCAGTGAACCAATGACTGTTATCGGGGTAAGGGCACCAGTCACAGGCAGTGAACCAATGACTGATATCAGGGTAAGGGCACCAGTCACAGGGAGGGAACCAATGACTGGTATCGGGGTAAGGGCACCAGTCAAAGGCAGTGAACCAATGACTGATATCAGGGTAAGGGCACCAGTCACAGGGAGGGAACCAATGACTGATATCAGGGTAAGGGCACCAGTCACAGGGAGGGAACCAATGACTGATATCAGGGTAAGGGCACCAGTCACAGGCAGTGAACCAATGACTGATATCAGGGTAAGGGCACCAGTCACAGGGAGGGAACCAATGACTGATATCAGGGTAAGGGCACCAGTCACAGGCAGTGAACCAATGACTGATATCAGGGTAAGGGCACCAGTCACAGGCAGTGAACCAATGGCTGTTATCGGGGTAAGGGCACCAGTCACAGGCAGTGAACCAATGACTGATATCAGGGTAAGGGCACCAGTCACAGGCAGTGAACCAATGACTGTTATCAGGGTAAGGGCACCCAGTCACAGGCAGTGAACCAATGACTGTTATCAGGGTAAGGGCACCAGTCACAGGCAGTGAACCAATGACTGATATCAGGGTAAGGGCACCAGTCACAGGCAGTGAACCAATGACTGATATCAGGGTAAGGGCACCAGTCACTGGCAGTGAACCAATGACTGTTATCAGGGTAAGGGCACCAGTCACAGGCAGTGAACCAATGACTGATATCAGGGTAAGGGCACCAGTCACAGGCAGTGAACCAATGACTGTTATCGGGGTAAGGGCACCAGTCACAGGCAGTGAACCAATGACTGATATCAGGGTAAGGGCACCAGTCACTGGCAGTGAACCAATGACTGATATCAGGGTAAGGGCACCAGTCACAGGCAGTGAACCAATGACTGATATCAGGGTAAGGGCACCAGTCACAGGCAGTGAACCAATGACTGTTATCAGGGTAAGGGCACCAGTCACAGGCAGTGAACCAATGACTGATATCAGGGTAAGGGCACCAGTCACAGGTAGTGAACCAATGACTGTTATCAGGGTAAGGGCACCAGTCACTGGCAGTGAACCAATGACTGTTATCAGGGTAAGGGCACCAGTCACAGGCAGTGAACCAATGACTGTTATCAGGGTAAGGGCACCAGTCACTGGCAGTGAACCAATGACTGTTATCAGGGTATGGGTGCCAGTCACAGGCAGTGAACCAGTGATTGTTGCCATGGTAAAGGTACCAGTCAAAGGTAATTAGTTACCAATAATTATGGCATATCTAAACAGCCCCAAACCTCATACAATGCGGTTTCGTAAGAAAAAAACTCAAAAATTTAAAGAAAAACTAATAACCTTTAACAAATTGGAAATGACACAAAACACAGTTTCTGGTAATTAAACAACTAGGGAATAAGCTTTTAATATGCATGCTGACTTGTCACATGACAACGTGTGCCCTGTACACCATATGTCAAGATTACCGTCAGTTCTCGTTAACATATTCTACTAACGAACCATCAAAGACCTAAAGACGGATAATTAATTGGATTCACCTTCCTTAATCGGTTAGGAATAATAATACAGTTATGAGTGTAAATTCTTTTGTTTTACATTAAAGTCGGCTGACCAATATAGTTTTTAATACAAGTTATCATGACCATATCTTTTTTTTTTAAATGTTCTCCATCTATTTTCACAGCGAAACCTATTGTTGATGCAAACCTAAAATATACCTCCTCAAAGATTGCCTAAAGACACCATTGTGGAAAAAACGTATGGTCCAGTACACTTCTCAGCTATACTCAAAATTACTTCTTCTTCTTCGTCTTTCAACACTCTTAAAATCAAAAACAAATTTGTGTTACTGCAGCCCACCAGATTAAGGAAATAAATTGCACATTAGTCATTCCATTATGAAATGTTTTTTTCACTTTTTTTTCTCTGAACACGCGGATTTTACAACGGCAGCGAGGAAATATACACTGGAACACTGACACAGCTGATGACACAAAGAATCATACATGCAACGGCAGTCAACGAGAAGAGGGGGGGTTGGGAAATCAAATGGAACACAGCGTACGCTTAAAAAAGAAGAGTGCTGCTATACAACTGTTTCATGTCACCAAAAACTGCAACTCTACACGTACCCTATGGGAAAACCCCACTAATGAATGATGGGCTTTGTGTGAGCATTGCATTTCTTCTAATACATTGCAGATGTACCGTGGGACGGGCACACCACAGATACATCGTACAAACTCCACCGCACTGCACATCGATGCACGAGTGCAATCAACTGTCTCCTCCCCCTTGTAAGCCCCTCCCATGCATCCACACACAAAAATACTAATACTCCTAAGGACGTCACAACGCTCTATTTTGTCTCAGCCATCAACTAATGGATGGGAGTTCCGTGGGTGGGGGAGCAGTTAAATATATTTTTTTTTCTGGGCAGAGTACCTCTACACAAATACAGGGCCCCAATTTCATATAGCCGCTTCATAAGCGCAAAGATTTTGCTTAAGCACAAAAAGTCACGATTCATAGTGAGTGTTCCATGCTTTAGTAAAGAAGAGTGGAATACAAGTCAAAAGCAACTGGCATCGAATCCCAATGCGGTCTGCAATCCTGTTTACACAAGGGCGATTTTTCCTGCTTTGCAGATCTTCACGCTTGAGCGGCTCTGTAAAATTGAGGCCCGGGGTGTTCAAGTGATGCGATGTTGCTGTTTTTTCCCCCAAACAGTAGTTTCTGCTTCTCATAATTAAAGTGGAGTCTAACTACTGCCTGGACCACATTTTGTGAAAGGACTGCAAGGGGTACAATCACATAAAGAAGCGTTAAAAAATGAAAAAGAAAACGACAAAATTTCGCCGAAACAAAATCAACTCATTAAGAAAAAAGAACAAGAAACGAGAAGATCATCGCTAAAAGTCTCTGTTTTAGACCTTTAAGACTAATGTTTCCCCCCAGAAACAAAAGGAATGCATAGCCTCTGTCTATCTATGAGACTGTCGCTATGACAACTTTTGCTCCCAGCTAATTTGAAATGCAGCAATCGGATCTGCGCAGACACTTAATCATTTCTTGCTTTTTAATGGCTTGCTTGACAACGAGATCATGCAACATTATTTCAAAAATTGCCACGTTAACGACAGCCGACAAGAGAGGGTAGAATATCAAAAGGTGGGGCATTAGACGCATAGGGCGACAAACAGAGGCAGAAGTTCTAACCTGTCCCATGTTTGGTATCACATGTATACATCTATAGTTACATAAACCCTCCCAGTAGTGACGCACCAATGCGGAGACGATTACTTAAATACATTTTTTTTAATTGAAAAAAAAATGCACAACACAGGTGATTGGATGGCCGTTTTACCAAGAGACAGTGCTTGCAAGGCCCCACATTTTTAAAAAAAGGGAGCGTATCCTAGCAACTGACGACAGTAAAACAAAACAAAAAAAATGAATTTCTTAGTTTAAATTGTCCACCAGATTCTGTGACGTGGACGGAGAAAAAAACACAAGGAACTAGGATGATTTCTTTTTCTTTTTCGAAGCACATCTTAGACACAAGGTGCAGAAAATAAGAATCGGAATTAGCTTGGGTTACCGTGGTATACGTAAAACTGATCCTAGCAGCCACAGAGAGGTAGATATTGAAGGAAAAAAACTGCACGAGAGTAAACGAGACAGGCAGCTTGGGGAAGAAGATCGGGGAGACTCCCCCCACGACCCTGGTCACAACTATTGCAACATCTGTTCACAAGCTGTGCAGTTTTCATCAAAAAGGACTAAACTACGGCTTTTCTGAAAGAAAAAAAAAAGGAAAATGAAGACACCCTAAACACATTTCTTCACTACTGAATGAAAATGTCTGGAATGTGGCTAGAATATCTCGTCTAGAATGTTCTGTAACAGTTTCTCTTTTGGTCAGTTTTTTTTAGTTATCTTTATGGAATGTATCGTGTCGATTGCCATTTTTTTATTTATTGAAATGTGGAATTCTGCCAGCGGAAAAAAAATTGTCTTTTGCAAATCAATCATGGGATGACTCGTGATTAATCATAAGCCACAGTTTCCAAGGCTTAAATAAAAAAAAAATTGATCTAATTCTCTATTTCTAAATACACTTATACAACCCCCAAAAATGTGCAAGCCACACTCACACACAAAGCCTGATTCAAACTTTGCTATAAACAAACAAATCCAATTATTTGGCAAAATAATCAGAATTTTGTGCATGGATCTTTAGGTGATTGTCGTCTTAGTGTTGGTGCAGAACTGTCTTGGTAGGTTTTTAACAGAACAAAGGAAAAAAACTGACTGGAAATTTTGGAACAAATTGAAAAATTGGCAAAGACCAACAAAGACCCCTTGGCACGGCTCATAGTTAGCCAGACTTGACAAATAAAATCTTCAACGCGTCAACCCCTTCCTTATTCAACCCCCCCCCCCACACCCACACACTCAACCAAGAATGAAGAGGTCTAAGCACAACCAGACAGATCAAAAGCAAAAGCAAAATCACTGATAAATCAAAGTGAAATCTGGTCAAATTAAATCAAAAAAGGCGTTTCAGGGATAGACCAAATGAAATCTACAATATCGAGAAGTTACAGACCCCCAACCCAACGCGCACACACCCAGATTCTCCCCTGGATTGTGGTTATGAAATCAGGGAAGGCTACGATTAAACATTTCTATAATAATTTGCAAATTAGTTCCTGTACAAAACAAATGTAGCATATCTATAAGATTACACCAATCAAACAAAACATCAAATCAGAGGATGGTGTTTTTTGTATCATTAGAGAAAATCCCAAAGCATTCTCAGTACTCTCAGTGGAATAATTATATAAATTTAAGTTTCGCTGAGTGAGCCAGTTTTTATCCATCGGCAAATCAAAGGGGGAAAATGGTTGAGGAAAATAAATTTTGGCCCAAAAGTGAGAAATGTATCTAAACCAATAATCAAATTTATGCCAATTATACAAATATACAATACCTAGTTGGATACAATTGAACATCTGGTGTTATCTGTTATGTCCATATCAAATTCATATTCCAGGATTTATACTATGAGCTTTGAAATGAGGTCGATGGGCCAAGGATTTAGCTCATAGAGGGCGCTATCAAAGCGTGGGAGGGGTTTAAATGGCGGTCGGTACTGCTTGAAATGAGGCCGTTACGTTTGCCCCTATACCACGGACATCGCGACGATAAAATGGCGCAACGATCGAATAGCTGGCTAAATATCTCAATATCGTCAGTAAATATTCACTCGTTCAGCTATTCTAGATTTCTGCCACGCCGCAGTGCCCACTGTGGTCTAGACCAAGGCCTATTCCTAATACGTCTTAGATGGGGAATTACTGCCACACGGCCTGATAGCATCGATACATATCTATTTGAACACACAGCTTTGGAGAGGTATTTAATATATGTGGGGTGTTTTTTTTCTTTCAAGAATACATTTGACGGTCATCCCCATTTTTCTTTCTTTTTTTTCTTCCCTGATTAATTTGTTTTGGAATGTCGTTAGGCCTAAACATAGATGTCTTGAACCATTCTGGTTGTTGACTATTTTCTATTTACAGGAAGGGAAGTCCCAAGTCCAACAATATTTACTTTCATTTTTTTTCCGGTATTTATCCGAACAATATCTATTCTCTATACATCGGACTTTGATCGGGTCACTATTTGCAAGATCGGGCAATGTTTTAAATATACACAGATATTTCATCATATATTTTTTTAAATTTTCACTCAATATTTTCTTTTGGTTTTTTATATTCTTCCCTTTTTTTTCTTTTCTGTTTTTGTTTTCTTTCTTTTGGGGGGATTCCGGGACTGGAGAACATACATCCCCGCATTCAAACCTGCGGGTGAGTTTTTTTTTCTCGCGAGCCCGATGAGATGTTGGGGGAAAGTTGAAGGGAAGCTCAAAAGAAGAGATCTAGGGTGGGTATACTAGTCAAGAATGGACTTATTCCGGGGGAGGATGGAGGGGGTGAGAGGAGGGGATGAATGTGACGGGAAAAAACACATCACCAAAGATGACTCCTAATATTTTCATCTTAAATAAATAACAGACCCCCCCCCCCCAAAAAAAAAAAAAGTGAACAAAAAAGTAAAATCCAACCAAATTATAACTTTTTCCATTAATTAATTATACTATCATACATGGCTTGAGTTCAAATCACTTTTCTTAGACATGGCTGTTGGCGACAATTTCGTCCTATCCCTTTTGTTTCATTCCCTACCCCCTCCCCCCCAAAAAAAACAGGATGAGAACGAAACGGCACACAATTCGACTAGTTCTTCGCTACACAAAATACCTATTTACAATGTCTTCTGAAAAGAAAGAGTAAAACGCAAAAAAAAAAAAAAAACGGACAGAGATGGGGGGAAAACAAAACGAATGGTCTGTACATCTCGAACATACACTCGGCAGTGTCCGACTACGACCGTTTCAATCAAGCGGCCACGCGTTGCCGCGGCGATTGAACAAGGACGGACCGCATTCCCCTCGCCAAAAACCGGTCGACTACAACAAAAAAACAGGTGAATAGAGAACGCACCAGCCACAACAGTAGGACATCCCCCACTGCGGCAAAAAAAAAAAAAACAGCTGAACGCGTGACGTGCCGCGGTCCAAAAACGCCGAAATTTACCTCTCTTTTTTTTTTTTTTTTTTGGTCCCCCTTTTCCTTTTTTTCGGGAGTCAATCACTCGGAAACAAAAAAGTACACCATCGAGTGTCCGACGTATTCGTATAAATAACTTCTGAAGAGGACAGCCACATTTAAAATATGCATGAAACCTGAATAGACATCTCTCCCATTTCCCGGAACAGATAGTATATTTATATATTTATATTTATATATATAGGTAGTGTACTGAATTCTTGGAATGAGCAGCTGACTATATCTAGTCTAAACACGTTTTTGTTTTCTTTGTTAACTTATTTTTTTTTATACAGTCATATATACTCATTAATTATTCATCTTTTTTTCCATTATTATTATTATTATTATTATTATCATCGTTATTGTTTAATATTCTTTCTTAACTCTCAATTCTTCGTAGTCTATTTACATGAGGCGAGATCATTTCTTATCTTTTCCCCCCACTTTTTTCCCTTGTTTTTGTATGTTTGTTATTCCTTTCTGTCGGTCTGCCTTCGCAAAAGTCCATAGTACCAAAAAATGAGTCTAGCTAGAGAACCAAGTGGCCCGCCTACATCCACTGTCTAACCACTCCACTGTCGACAACAGAAAGCATTCATTTACAATTTTTTTTTAAATCTTTCTTTACACTTTTGAAACATTGTAACCCCAAAAAACAATTCATATAAGGAGCTGATTATATTCATGGTTGCTGTTTTTTTATTCCATCTAACAGGAAGGGGGGGGTTATTGGGGATATTTCTATCACGAAAATTGCAATTTATATCTTCTTCTTTTTTTAGTCTTCTCTCCAATTTTCTTGTTTCTTTTTTTTTTTTTTCGTTACCTTTTTTTTTCTCGTTTCTTTTCAAAAGTCTTGAAGAGAATCATCAATTGAGTACCAGCTAGAAATCAACGGCCTATTGCACTCTGAACCCGTGGGGAATGACTCCAACGGTGTTCACACGAGACACGGTCTACAAAAAACGCTACCTACGGACTACCTGTGGGTACAGTCATTATATATTTTGTTTATATACACACAACAAAAAAATAGACCAAAGAAGTGAAGAATAAATCGCTCCAGCTGCGCAGTGGTTCGCTACGCTTGACCTTTGACCCTCACAGACTCCTTTCCCCTTCACAAAAAAAAACCCACGCTTCGGCACAAAAAACCTCTAAGTCTCCTCTCTCCTCAACCCTCAACCGTTTGGTTGTGAGGTTGTTGTTTTCCCCTTGTCTCAATCGATCCGATTAAACACAGATGAGGAATGGTCGGCGGACACTCACAGATAAAAGCTTTAGAAATGGAATGTTTAAGATCTCGTCAACATGTTTGTCACTCGTCCTCGATTTCTCCCCCTTTCGGAGGAAACAAAAAAAATCAAAAATCAACGAACGATCGTTCAGAACCTAAGTGAAGATTGCAAGCGGAAAAAAAAACAGAAATGAGTGATTTTTTTCCCTTTATTTTCTTTGACATCTTCAACTGTTAAAATCTTGCATCTCACGGTGATTTTGGAGTTGAAATGTCTCTCACACTCTTACAATTGGCAATGCCCCCCCCCCCTTCTTAAAATCGCAAAAGCTACTTTGAGAGCTTCAAAGTCTCCAGTAAGCTCCGATTCAGGGCTGGTCGGCTTCAGGCAACCGCCCCCCCTCTAACCAATCCTCCGTCCAACCCAAGGAACACTCATCTGCCCCGAATTCCAAATCTCCGACACTCAGATACTCATCACAGACACTATCGTGTCTCTCTGCGACTAGCGACCGGGAAAAAAAAAAACCACAGAGAGAATTCTCTCACCTCGGCCACTTCAAGAAAACACAGCAAGCCTCCGCATATAAAAAAAAAGAAGAAGAAAGAACCGCACCGACTAAATTGACACCAACTAATCATGGAGTGCAATCGAAAAAGTCAGAACAGCTATCATTTTGTTGGCAGAGGGGGGAGCCCACATGCTGAAGGAATTGCAATTTTCTCAGCAAAATCTGAACTTTGCGTTTGCAAATTCACGTTTTTATCCCTCAGCTTAACCCCTTCCTTCTTCTCGTTTAAATTTCGCCAAGACAGACAACGGCATCCGGCCCTCTGCCCAGACTTCTTACGGTAATCAATCTGCCAGCCAACTTGTCTGTTACTTTGTCTGTTTGTCGGTTTGTCTGTTGGTTTTGTTTGATCTCTCTCTGCCTCGTCTCTCCCTTTTTTTTGTGCGAAACTGAGAGACGTCCCGTACACACAAGCACGAAACCCCCCCTACCTACACTTTGCAGTATGGTACCCACAGATCCGCTCAGTGAATTACAGAGCAGGGTAACACAGAAAGGAACGAGAGGTTTCACCAAATCAGTCCCATCGGGGGAAGAAAAAAAAAGACAAGAAAACTTGAGGCAAAAGGCATACCGCGATCAGGCCGACCAAGAAAGATCAACTAAAGTGTAGTGAGAACTAAAACGACGACAACTGAAATAACTCCAATATCCACAATCATGATAAGACGGGGGGTGAAAAAATTGGTCTATTCACATTGCTTTGTCCGACAGATTAAACCTTCTTTCTTTTTTTTCCTTCCTCCGCTAATACGTGCGGTTGTTTTTTTTCGGAGAGTTTTTCAATGTACACATCTCCGGCGTGTCGCCCGCATTTTAAGGAGACGACGAGTCGCGCTCCCGTCTTTTTTATTTGCGTCTTCTTCTTCCTTTTCGACAACTTGTGGACCCTTCGGGCTGCTGAATCAAGTCGTGGAACAACCCCCCCGGAACCACTTCGCCAGTCCAGACAATCTCGCAAGAAGTCGCTTCCACCGAAAAAAAAAAAACACCACGCAAACCCCTTCCACTTCCTCTTCTCTTGTTGCTGGGGGGTTTTACTTGTTGATGTTGTTGTTAATTTTTTTTTTTTTTTTCAATTGTTAACAAATTTTGGTTTCAAATCGCCGACCCTTCCAAACTACCCCGCGCACAAACCAGCTTCCTCGTTTAAAATTTGTGTCACAAAAACTCGCAAGCCCCTACCATTCAACTCTCTCCTCCACAACCCCCAGCTCATGAAGATCTTTGATTACTTGCTCGCTTGCTTGCTCGCTCGCTCGCTCGCTCGCTCGCTCGCTTGCTTGCTTGCTTGCTTGCTTGCTTGCTTGCTTGCTTGCTTGCTTGCTTGCTTGCTTGCTTGCTTGCTTGCTTGCTTGCTTGCTTGCTTGCTTGCTTGCTTGCTTGCTTGCTTGCTTGCTTGCTTGCTTGCTTGCTTGCTTGCTTGCTTGCTTGCTTGCTTGCTTGCTTGCTTGCTTGCTTGCTTTGCTGGGGGAGGAGGTGGGTGGAGAAAGGAAAAATTGTTTTTGCCAGTGAGGCCTGGGTTTTCTGCTCATCCTTGAGGAGGAAGCTGATCAAAAGCCGGGGGGGATAGGTGAGGGGCCGGTAGGCTGCCAGGCTCTCTTCAGAACTGGTACCACTTCTTGTCCTTATACTTCTGCATGAGCTGGTGCGAGGCCTGCGAGAAGTTCTCGGCGTTGGCCATCATCTGGGCTGTCCGCTCCTCCAGCTCACTCAGCTTCTCCCCACGCTCGTGAAGGGCCTGCAACAGAGGGAGAGAGAGTAAAGAGTGAGTGAGAGAGAGGGGGAGAGAGAGGGGGAGAGGGAGTAAAGAGTGAGTGAGAGAGAGGGTGAGAGAGAGGGGGAGAGAGAGTAAAGAGTGAGTGAGAGAGAGGGTGAGAGAGAGGGGGAGAGAGAGTAAAGAGTGAGTGAGAGAGAGGGTGAGAGAGAGGGGGTGAGGGAGTAAAGAGTGAGTGAGAGAGGGAGAGAGGGGGGAGAGGGAGACAAATAGAGAGAGGAGAGAGAGAGAGAGGGGGAGAGAGAGTGGGGGAGGGAGAAAGAAAGGGAGAGGGGAGAGAGAGAGAGAGAGAGAGGGGGAGGGGGAGAAAGAGGGAGAAAGAGGGAGAGGGGGGAGAGAGGCGAAGAAAGAGAGAGAAAGAGTGAGACAAAGAGAGGGGGAGTGAGAGTGACAGAGAGTGAGGGAGAGAGAGTGAGAGAGGGAGAAAGAGGGAGACTGAGAGGGAGAGAGACAGAGAGAAATAGAGAGACAGAGGGGGAGAGAGAGAGACAAAAATAGACAGAGACAGAGATAGACACAGAGGAGGAGAGAGAGGGAGAGGGAAAGAGAGAGAGAGGGAGAGGGAGAGAGAGAAAGAGGGAGGGGGGAGGGAGAGAGAGAGAGGTGGAGGGAGAGGGGACAGCGGGAGAAAGAGTGACAGAGAGAGGCAGGGAGAGGGAGGGACAGACAAAGAGGGGGGAGAGAGACAGAGAGATGGGGACAGAGAGAGAGACAGAAGGAGAGGGGACAGAGAGAAAGAGAGAAAGAGTGAGAGTGGAAGATCAAAGGCAAGGTGTCGATGGGTCCGTAGTTTGTTGGTTTGGTTTGGTTTCTGGTAGGGGGAAGGGTGTCGGCTACTCACGATGCGGGCTTTCATGAGCTCCCCTGCTGCCGAGCTTGAGTTGGCCTTGACCCCCTCCATGCCGCCGGTACCCGGTATGTGCCTGGCAATGCTGCGGGACGGTCTGCCGCTGGACTCCCCGACTGCACACACACACAAAAACACCATTAGACAGGAGGGTCAGAGGCGTGGGCGCCAGACCGCTGAGGCGAACCGGTGCCCCGACAGCAGCAGGGTCTGGCTGGGTCTGAGTCCATCGGCACAGACCGGCACACGAGTCCACGGAAGCCGCTGGCCAGAGGCTGCAGCCTATTTTTCGATAGACCTGTGTGTCACACAGAGCCATATAGCCATGGAACTTTGGCCCATTTCGAAAACCCGGCTTTATCTCCGGCTCCAGCTTTGTCGGCAAAGTAAAAGGCATGAAAACTGGTGGCCTTTATTAGCCTTAGTTTTGAGGGTTACAGCCCCTACACAACATTGATCGAGGTCAAAGAATAGCATCCATACGTTGTCTGATCCAACATATGCATGAAATAGCACACCTGTGAAAATTTCAGCTCAATCCGCCAACCGAGTCTCGAGAAAATTGTGAAAACCGCTTCATTTGTTTCGTGAAAATGCAGCATTCAACGCCGTACTGTTCCGAAAAATAGTTTAGATCTCGGTGAGATGTAAACTATTTCTTTTACTTGTTTCTCCAAAAATACAACATTTTAGACAGAAATATTTCAGTGAGAGGTTTCTACTAAAACCATCTTCAAACTGTATAAGTTTCATGTAAATCTGTGAACATTTCTGTTTTTTGATCTTACCAATGTTGTGTAGGGGCTTTAAAACAGAATCCAAAGCTTAAAAGTCAACAAAGAACTCCATCCTGGGATTTCAGCTTTTGGGATAATAGAGACAAAATTGAAGCCGGACCCTAAGCAGTTCTTAGGGTTTTTTGATGGTAGACTTGCACAAGTCTTCCCTGTATGCCCACGATGCAAATGTATCGTGGACCCTAGACTTACAAAAGTCCTCCATGTATGCTTACGGTGCAAATTCATGTCAAGGACCCGAGACTTGCACAAGTCGTCCCTGTATGCCCCTGATCGGATTGGGCATCATGGATCCTAGACTTGCACGAGTCCTCCTTGTACGGCTACAAGGCAAACTGATGTCAGGGGCCCTAGACTCGCACAAGTCTTCCCTGGATGCCCACGATGCAAAGTGGCATCATGGACCCTAAACTTGCACAAGTCCTCCTTGAATGGCTACAATGCAAACTGGTGTTAGGGGCCCTAGACTCGCACAAGTCTTCCCTGGATGCCCACGATGTAAATCAGTAACATGGACCCTAAACTTGCACAAGTCCTCCACGTATGCCTATGATAGCGACGGGTGTCCAGGACCCTAGACTTACACAAGTCCTCCCTGTCCAATGTGTTGCCTCCTCCTCCAAACAGCCCCTTGAAGAAGCCCTTGCTCGGTGCCTCGGGGGTGTTGACGGGCAGGAACAGATCTCCAAGCATGTCGTGCAAGTTCTCACTGCGGCATCAATAAGAACAAAGTCACCATCTCAGACCACTCCTTGAATGACATGGGATGGGGCGGGGTGGGGTGGGATGGAATGGGATGGGATGGGATGGGATGGGATGGGATGGGATTGGATGGGATGGGATGGGATGGGATGGGATGGGATGGGATGGGATGGGATGGGATGGGATGGGATGGGATGGGATGGGGTGGGATGGGATGGGATGGGATGGGAAGGGATGGGATGGGATGGGATGGGATGGGATGGGGTGGGATGGGATGGGATGGGATGGGATGGGATGGGATGGGATGGGATGGGATGGGATGGGATGGGATGGGATGGGATGGGATGGGGTGGGGTGGGATGGGATGGGGTGGGATGGGATGGGACGGGACGGGACGGGACGGGACGGGATGGGATGGGATGGGATGGGATGGGATGGGATGGGATGGCATGGGTTTGGATGGGATGGCATGGGTTTGGATGGCATGGGTTTGGATGGGATGGCATGGGATGGGATGGCATGGGTTTGGATGGGATGCCTAGACAATCTCACCTGGCCTCTCTGCATATAGTTATCCTCTGCAGCTCTGTAGGGCTGGCCTGGTAGATGCCCTTGCCAAGGGAGCTGAACTGGAATGTCCGACCAATCCTAGAAAGAAGAAGAAAACCAACAAACGATAGGCTGAAACAATAGGTTTGCCATTCCAATCGATGTGATCACATTCAATCCAATCCAATCGATGGTGTGGCTTCAAAAAATGGGCAGAGCGAGGCCCCTGCCTGGGCTGGTGGACTGACCTGAGATCCGTGAGTGGAAGGTAGTCATGATCGAGGAGGATCCTGAAGCTGGGCAGACTGAAGGCCATGATGTGACCGTTGGCTACGTAGCACGCCAGACAGACGCTGTCTGTAAACGGGAAAAGCCAAAAAAAAAAAACACTCATTAAACCCTCAGCTTTCAATAGGGAGTGTAGAAAAGAAATATCTAAGATTAAGAGTGTTGTTTGAACAACTTTGACTAGTCCGGTACTTGAACCCGAGTCCTCTGGATTAACGTACCAGTACTCTTACCATCTGAGCTATCCAGCCCTTAGATGGTGGCCTTCCCAAATAGTCAACTAGTCTTTGGCACACCAGCGCTCTTACCATCTGAGCTATCCAGCCCTTAGATGGTGGCCTTCCCTAATAGTCTACTAGTCTTTGGCACACCAGCGCTCTTACCATCTGAGCTACCCAGCCCTTAGATGGTGGCCTTCCCAAATAGTCAACTAGTCTTTGGCACACCAGCGCTCTTACCATCTGAGCTATCCAGCCCTTAGATGGTGGCCTTCCCTAATAGTCAACTAGTCTTTGGCACACCAGTGCTCTTACCATCTGAGCTATCCAGCCCTTAGATGGTGGCCTTCCCAAATAGACAACTAGTCTTTGCCGGGGTGAGGGCGCCAGTCAGAAACAATCCAAAAATCAGCTGGCGCATAACTCTCACCGAGTTTTGATTGGTTCCGGATGTTAAGGGAGAAAAAAGATAATTTAAGGGCAGTCATAGGCACTGAAAATTGGTCGAGTGCGAGGTGGTTTATCGGATGTAGAGTGGGGCCAGCCCTCAAGGAGCAGAATTTGGAGGGGTGGGGGGTTAGTCTCTCGGTGCTCACTCTGTAAGCTGATGACATCCGCTCTGACGACGTACGACGACTCGGCCACTTTCACCCGGTAGGCGCAGGTCTGGGACGGCAGCGATATCACCTGAGAGACGAGGAGGAAGACAAACAGAATCGGAGACTGAGATCTCCGTACTTTCTTCCTTACTTACTAACCGACTCACTTAATGCCTACCGGAACTTAACGCCTATTGAAACAACTGGCCGCCAACAAGATTTCTCCAACCGGATGTACGCTTTCCCGTGTGTGCCGCTTTTTATCGCTACGCTCTGCAATGCACTGGACTTGTCGTCTCAGGAAAAGTGGCCTGCAGTCAATTTCCCCAAACCCATCGTAACTTACGATCAATCGCAAGACGATGAGCGATGCACAGAAACCATACGGTGCGCCACAACTAAGGACGGGTTATCCATCGTAAGTTGAGCTACATGTACGACGCATCGTAAGGCTTTGCGAAATCCAGCCCAGGTAACTTTTCCTGGGCAGCAGTTGGCCGGTAGAAGCAACCTCAGCAGGAATGTAAGGCCTGTTGTCAAGAAGATCATCGGTTGGGTGCCGGTTGAATTCATCTGACACATGCAATTTCCCCCGGTAGAAAGCCGATTGTACTGGACTCTGGGGTGAAAAATTCACGATGGCTATCCGGTGGAAACGACATCGGACGGGTCAAATCATCTGATACCCAACCGATGATCTTTTTGACAAGAGGCCTAAGTGACGGACAAAGTCATTTGCCGAAAAACCATCGAAGGCCAATGAATTGTGCGAATGCGAGTGAGCGCTGACGTGACCGAGAGATGCGTCTGCGAGTGAGCGCTTACGCGACCGAGAGATTCACGGCAGGGGTGCAGACGCCCTTCAGTTCTTTGGGTTTTTACAGATAAAAATGAGCAGTTTAAGATACTTGTTTGACATAAAAAATAATAATAAATAAATAAAAAGTAACAATAATAAAAAAAAACAATAATGATAAAAAAAAAAAATCACGCCATTTCCGGAAATCCTGACATTTCCGGAAGTCTTACATCCCTGCCTCAGAAAAAAAGTGGACCATTTTCTTTTGCCATTACAAAAACGCGGAGTGAAACAATAAACCCTCTAATAAAATAATCCAGAACACAAGATGGCCGGGTTGGACCGCATTTTCAAAACAATACTAATAAATAAAAAATAACAATAATAAAGAATGAAAAAAATAACAAAATCATGCCATTTCCGTAAATCTGGAAAATTCCGGAAGTCTTACATCCCTGACAACAGTGGACCATTTTCTTTTGCCATTACAAAAAAGGGGGAGGGAAACAATAAACACTCTGATGAAATAGTCCAGAACACAAGATGGACGGGTCGGACCGCATTTTCAAGACCTCTGCAGAGGGAGGGACAAGAACAAACCTTGGCTTCCTTCTCCGAGCAGATGACGACAAACTGCCGGTCTGCGATTTCAGTGGACGACGAGGGCGACATTCGGCTGCGCTGTAACGAGGGCGGTCCTGGGGAAGAAGAAAAGGTCCAAACGTCTCGGGAGCGATCAAACGTGAGGAGGGCCCCGATGTTTCGATCCTTGCACGCGCTTATTTCTCAAGGGAGGGAATGGTCTTTTGCACTTTGCAACCTTTTGGCATTTTACTCTAGTTTCTGGAGTGATCCCCGACTGGGAAGTGGGCTGACAGACAGACAGACAGTGGAATGGGGGGATGGGCTGAGAGCGGGCCGAATGGACGAACAGACATACAGACAGACAACCAGACTGACTTACAGACATATGGACAGACTCATAGACCGACTTAAAGACAGACTGACTTATCAACAGACTACCAAACAGCTTGACAGACTAACCTTCTGACAAACAAACAGGCTGACTGAATGACAGACTAACAAACCAGCCTGACGAACTGACAGACTGACTTACAAACTGACTTAAAAACAGACTAACTGACAGACTGACTTTCAAACAAACAGGCTGACTGATAGACAGACTATGGCGTACAGACAAACAGGCTGAATGACTAACAGACTGACTTACAGACAAACAGGCTGAATGACTATCAGACTGGCTTACAGACAAACGGGCTGAATGACTAACAGACTGGCTTACAGACAAACAGGCTGAATGACTATCAGACTGGCTTACAGACAAACAGGCTGAATGACTAACAGACTGTTTACAGACAGACTAACATACCAGCGTGACAAACTTACTTACAAACAGGCTGACTGATGAACAGACTGACTTACAAACATACAGGATGACTGATGAACAGACTGACTTACAAACAAACAGGCTGACTGACAGACAGACCGGCTTACAGACAAACAAGCTGACTGACTGGCAAAGAGACTGACAAAGATGGACGGACGAGAGGACAGACGGCCAAAACGAGAGAGGGACAGCTGAACCGACAGCCAGTCAGACACACAAGCAAACAGACAGACAAGCCCGATACACAGGCCCCCAATCGGGCCCCATCTTGACACCACCCTCTCAACGACCCGCTCTCCTTCCCCCCCCCCCCACCCCACCTCCCCCGTTTCCTCCGCGGCACTCACGTTTATCTCTGGTGTCCTTGGAGTCTTTGTTGGCGTCCCTCCAGGGTTCATGGGGAGGGGTGAGCAGACTCCCGTTGCAGTCCAGGAAGGCCATGAGCAGAGTGCTGCCTTTTAGTCTCAGTATGGTTCCTGGCCGGGACGGAGAGAGAAACCACCACGGACACATCATTGGGGGCCATATGCATACAAAAGTGTAGCCAATAACTGGTATAGATTTTTTTTTCTTTTTCAAATGACGTCAACTGACCGCCAACGGCCAATCAGCATGTCCGCAGGAGCGGTCCAAATCCGCAGAAGCGCATGCAAAATATCAAATCGGAGTATTTCCATTGGACTTTTGATGACTCGAAGGCGCGCGTGTCCGGCATACATCCACGTGAATTAAACGCTGACCGGTCAAAAAGCACGCGACTGAAAAAACCCTCTATAGCCACCTCGCGCCGACCGATCGCAACGCGAGGAGCGATGCACAGAAACCACACGGCCTGTAAACACTTATGACGGGTTATCCATCGTCAGTTGAGTTGCGATGCATCGTAAGGCTCTGTGAAATCCAGGTTCTAGCTAGAAAAAAAAGAAGGGGAGGGGGGCAGTGTGTGGTTCTGGAGGGGGGCAATGTGTGGTTCTGGAGGGGGGCAATGTGTGGTTCTGGAAGGGGGCAATGTGTGGTTCTGGAGGGGGGCAATGTGTGGTTCTGGAGAGGGCAATGTGTGGTTCTGGAGGGGGGGGGCAATGTGTGGTTCTGGAGGGGGCAATGTGTGGTTCTGGAGGGGGGCAATGTGTGGTTCTGGAGGGGGGGGCAATGTGTGGTTCTGGAGGGGGCAATGTGTGGTTCTGGAAGGGGGCAATGTGTGGTTCTGGAGGGGGGGGGGCAATGTGTGGTTCTGGAGGGGGGGGCAATGTGTGGTTCTGGAGGGGGGCAATGTGTGGTTCTGGAGGGGGCAATGTGTGGTTCTGGAGGGGGCAATGTGTGGTTCTGGAGGGGGCAATGTGTGGTACTGGAGGGGGGCAATGTGTGGTTCTGGAGGGGGGCAATGTGTGGTTCTGGAAGGGGGCAATGTGTGGTTCTGGAGGGGGGGCAATGTGTGGTTCTGGAGGGGGGCAATGTGTGGTTCTGGAGGGGGGCAATGTGTGGTTCTGGAGGGGGGCAATGTGTGGCTCTGCCTGGGGGATCGGTCCACCGAAGAGGGCTAAAGGATGGGAGGAGGGGGTAGGGGTCGGTCGGTTCAATACAATTCTAAAACAACCCACTTTTGTTTCCCCCTCAGCGCTGCAATGGGGTCAAAGCAACAAGACCAGAAAAAAGAATGGGTTGCTGAGCACCTACATACTCTCTGAATCTTCGACTTACCGCTGGGCGAGACAATGACAGGCTGGGTGTAGCGCTGCTCACCCCAGGGGGGCAGGTTGATGACAATGACCAGGACCGAGCCCAGGGTGGTGCCCACCCAGATGCACGGGGAGGTGATGGACTCTGCGGACAGTGACAAGGACAAAGTGGCCGATTAGGATCAACAAATCTCGTTGGGATGACAGGTCTCTCTCTCCCACTGCAGGTGCTGAGGTAAATGTACCCATATCAGTTGCGAAGGACCTTAGGTACCACCGACCACGTGAACTCTGTCGAGTTTGTCACAACGTTTGCTGGTAAACATCAATGTCCTCAGTCATTGGCGTCACCGTCACTGTGGTCATTATCACTGTCCTCATTATTGCCATTGTTGTCACCGCCACTGTCCTCATTATTGCCATTGTTGTCACCACCACTGTCCTCATTATTGCCATTGTTGTCACCGCCACTGTCATTATTGCCATTGTTGCCACTGTCACTGTCATTGATTTCACTGCCATCGTCATCACTGATGCAACTGTCACCATCTTCGTGACTGCTGCCGACATCAGTCATCATCATCATTGTCACCATCGTCATTGTCATTGTCACCATTATCGGAATTTTGTTATCCTCAAAACCATATTCCTGCTGTCGTTGTCACTGTCATCCCTCGTCACTGTCATTCCCTGTCACTGTCATCCCTCGTCACTGTCATCCCTCATCACTGTCATCCCTCATCACTGTCATCCCTCATCACTGTCATCCCTCGTCACTGTCATTCCCTGTCACTGTCTTCCCTCATTACTGTCATCCCTCATCACTGTCATCCCTCATCACTGTCATCCCTCATCACTGTCATCCCTTGTCACTGTCATCCCTCATTACTGTCATCCCTCATCACTGTCATCCCTCATCACTGTCATCCCTCATCACTGTCATCCCTCGTCACTGTCATCCCTCATTACTGTCATCCCTCATCACTGTCATCCCTCATCACTGTCATCCCTCATCACTGTCATCCCTCATCACTGTCATCCCTCATCACTGTCATCCCTCATCACTGTCATCCCTCATTACTGTCATCCCTCATCACTGTCATCCCTCATCACTGTCATTCCCTGTCACTGTCATCCCTCATCACTGTCATCCCTCATCACTGTCATCCCTCATCACTGTCATTCCCTGTCACTGTCATCCCTCATCACTGTCATCCCTCATCACTGTCATCCCTCATCACTGTCATTCCCTGTCACTGTCATCCCTCATCACTGTCATCCCTCATCACTGTCATCCCTCATCACTGTCATCCCTCATCACTGTCATCCCTCATCACTGTCATCCCTCATCACTGTCATCCCTCATCACTGTCATCCCTCATCACTGTCATCCCTCATCACTGTCATCCCTCATCACTGTCATCCCTCATCACTGTCATCCCTCATCACTGTCATCCCTCGTCACTGTCATCCCTCATTACTGTCATCCCTCATCACTGTCATCCCTCGTCACTGTCATCCCTCGTCACTGTCATCCCTCATTACTGTCATCCCTCATCACTGTCATCCCTCATCACTGTCATCCCTCATCACTGTCATCCCTCATCACTGTCATCCCTCATCACTGTCATCCCTCATCACTGTCATCCCTCATCACTGTCATCCCTCATCACTGTCATCCCTCATCACTGTCATTCCTCATCACTGTCATCCCTCATCACTGTCATCCCTCATCACTGTCATCCCTCATCACTGTCATCCCTCATCACTGTCATCCCTCGTCACTGTCATTCCCTCATCACTGTCATCCCTCATCACTGTCATCCCTCATCACTGTCATCCCTCATCACTGTCATCCCTCATCACTGTCATCCCTCTCACTGTCATCCCTCGTCACTGTCATCCCTCATCACTGTCATCCCTCGTCACCAGTGATTGCCACTGTCGTCGCTCTCTCTCTCTCTTAACTGACCCGTTTTCCTGGAGTAGGACTCGGCAAAGGTCAGACACTGGACGCCCTCCCTAGCCTCCTTCTCCAGGCTGGATATGCTGGAGCTCCGTGAGCGGGTGAAGGATCCCTCACTGCGATCTGGGAAGAAGCCACCACGCGAGCACGCACAACACACACACACACACACAGACAGACAGACGGACAGACACAAGAATATTGGAAATGGAGGGGAAGAAAATGGTCGTTCAGCATCGGGAAGGAGAAGGGGGGAGGGAGAGAGGGAGGGGAGTGCTGTCTCCCCAAAACACACTCCAATACAATGTGGTCTTCCAATAAAATTTTAAAAAGACATCAACCCACTTTTTAGATAAGACTTGAGGCTTTGCACAGTGGGTGAAACAATATAGGATAGGTTTGCGGTGACACCATGTATAATAAGGTCTCTTAAAGACCCTACACAACATTGGTAAGATCGAAAAACAGAAATGTTCACAGATTTTCATGAAACTTATACAGTTTGAGGATGGTTATGGTAGAAACCTCGCTCTGAAATATTTCTGCCAAAAATGCTATATATTTTTTAGAAGAGAGTAAAAGAAATCATTAACATCTCACCCTACACAATGTACATATAGGTCAATTTTTTTGGAACAATACGTTAAATGCTGCATTTTCACAAAACAAAAGCGGTTTTTCACTATTTTCTCGAGACTCGGTTGGCGGATTGAGATGACATTTTCACACGTGTGCTATGTCATGCATATGTTGGATCAGACAACGTATGGATGCTATTCTCTGACCTCGACCAATGTTGTGGTATCCCTTTAAAGAAGAGGTTTGCTTCTGAAACTAAGAGACCTTATACATGGCGTCACCGCGAACCCTCCTATAATTATTAACCCACTTTGTGTTTCTCCCTTGCCACTGTACTGGGGACAAAGCAATAAGACCGGAACAAATTGGTTTGCTGAGCACTGACAAACTCTACAAATCTTGACCATGACTGAAGTCCCCACATTCATGTCAATAGCAACAGTTTCACAGCATGCACAGTTACAAGAATTCTTTTTTTTAATTACATTTCTTTACAGTTAAAACACAAAGACATAAAAAAGAAATGTTCCAAAATTAGTGGTGAAAAGAACAGGGTGATTTTGGTTTTTTTTGTCTTAGATTTCATACTGTGATAGTATGTTGGGCTTTTTTTTTCTTTCTTTTTATAGGAAAACAACCAGAACAGGGCTGGACGTGAGACGGGTTTCCAGTACTGAAAGGAAAGGGCACTGAGGGCAGAGAGACCACACTGTGATTGGTAGAGAGAAGGTGCAAGATTGAGGTCCAATATAGCTGTTTGTAAAGATTCAAATCCCGGTCCAGTCAAAGTTTTCTTAGCCAATTTTTCAATTTGTTCAAAAGTTCCCAGTCAGTTTTTCCATTATTTGTGAGTTTGTAAAAGTGACAGAAAAGTGCCGATACGTGTATTTCACAAATGGGCAAAAAACAAACAAATGATGCGTCATTGCCACGGCAACCAAGCATCCCGAGCGAGTTCACTTGTGGGGTTTTCCTTGAACATTTCGTCTGCCCAAACTGATATATGACACTGGGACTCATTCAAGATAAATAAATAATTTCAGCCTTTGAGGAAGGTCCTACTAGGACCGAAACGTCGGGCCCTTCAAATTTGTGAATTTTTGAAATTTGGGGTCATTTACTAAGCAAGCAGTTTGCCAAAAAAAAAGAATTTGTATTTTTCTCTGAAGCGCAGTGTGGTCACATTTTTCAGCCCAGTTCCTTTCCAGGTTGTTTTATTAGAGAAATTTGTGATGTTAGTGGCGGAAAAAAAGAGGAGAAACTGGACAAGGGATTGAGCATTATTTCAAGTGAGGTGTGAGGGTGAGGTTGGTCTTTTTTTCTGTCAATGCATCACATACTGGGCACTGGGTGGTGGGGGAGTGGAGAGCGCGATGTTCACAAGTATCTGTGTACAGACAAGCTTGGAGGAGCAAAATCGCGGTGAAATCTGACGCCGAGGCAAAGGGGGACGGGGAGGTGGAGGAGAAGGGGGAGGAGGAGGAAGAGGGGGAGAAGGGGAGGAGGGGGAAGAGGGGAAGGAGGGGGAGGAGGGGGAGGAGGAGGAAGAAGAGGAGGAGGAGGAGGAGGGGAGGGGGAGGAGGAGATGGAGGAGGAGGTGGTGGTGATGAAGGAGGAAGAGGATGAGTAGGATGAAGTGGAGGATGAGGTGGATGAGGAGGTGGATGAGGAGGTGGATGAGGAGGGGAAAGAGGAAGATGATGAGGATTAGGAGGAAGAGGATGAGGATGAGGAGGAAGAGGAGGATGAGGCGGTGGAAGAGGAGGAAGGGAAGGAAGAGGAGGAAAAGGAGGAAGAGGAGGAAGAGGAGGAGGAAGAGGAAGAGGAAGAGGAAGAGGAAGAGGAGGAAGAGGATGAGGAAGAGGATGAGGAGGAGGATGAGGAAGAGGATGAGGATGAGGAAGAGGATGAGGAAGAGGAGGAAGAGGAGGAGATGATGGTGGTGAAGGAGGTAGTAAAGGAGGATGTAGAAGGCAAGGGAGAAGAGGACAAGGAGGGGGAGAACGATGAGGATAAAGGGTAGAGTGACCATAAGGAGTATGGAGAGTATGGAGAGTATGGAGAAAAGGGTGCATGAGTAGGGAAAGGAAGGGAGGATGGGAGGAGGGGCATGAGGAGTTAGAGGAGAACAACGAAGATGAGGGAGAGGCAAAAACGTGAGGGAGAGGAGGAAGATGAGTTGATTACAGGAGGGGAGTGAGACTGACGACAATCAAGAGCAGGGCAAGAATCACAGAGCTCCTTAAAATTTGAAAATACCCCCCCCCAAAAAAAAAAAAAAAAAAAAAAAAAATTGATCACTCTCATTTTGACTTGAACTCACAAAACTGTCTTCAGAGAAAATTCAAACCAATGGATTGACTAAAACCTGATTCAATCTGAAAATCTTTTGCACAGGAAAACAAAATTGAAAAAAAGGAGTTAGAAGTTAGGTAAAAAATCAACCCCAAAAAAACTGTCCTTCCCTTGGCTTTCTCCAAAGGAACATGTGTATCCCCCCAAACAAATTAAAAATGTCAGCAGCATCAGAAAAGAGAATTTGTTCTCCGTTTTTCTTTTGAAAACCTAAAATGAGCAAGTATATTTAAGCAGATCTGTACAAAGAGGATGACAACAGGGACTGTTGAAACCACACAGAAGAGAAAAAATGCTCAAAAGTAAAACTGAAACAAAACTGAGCAAATGAAAAGGTTGCATTTGGCAAACTTGAAAAATGTGTTCACTGGGGGTGGTGGTACGAGAAATGCAAAAGTGAGTTGGGATTGGGTGGGGTGGTGTGGGCTGGGGTGGTGTGGGCTGGGGTAGGCTGTGCTGGGGTGGACTGGGCTGAGGTGAGGTGGGCTGGGGTGGTGTGTGCTGGGGTGGGCTGGGGTGGTCTGGGCTGGGCTGGGGTGAGGTGGGCTGGGCTGGGTTTGGCTGGGGTGGGCTGGCCTGGGCTGAGGTGAGGTGGGCTGGGCTGAGGTGAGGTGGGCTGGGCTGGGTTTGGCTGGGGTGGGCTGGGGTGGTCTGGGCTGGGGTGGGCTGGGGTGAGGTAGGGTGGTCTGGGCTGGGGTGGGCTGGGGTGGGCTGGGGTGAGGTGGGGTGGGGCTGGGGTGGGTTAGAGTGGTTGGGGTGGGGTGGGGTGGAGTGAAGTTGGCCGGAGTGGGCTGGGAAAACATCTACAGCACAAAAACTCAATAAATCAAATAATTCTAAATAAAAAATGAAAGAAGGTGATAATAAAAGTGATCTCTAAAAATGATAAGATGAAACACAACATGCCAGAAAAAGTGAGATTGTAATCTTGACTTTTTTTATTTTTTTGTGAAATTTGGCTGTGTAGGTGACTCAAAGTGCAAAAAAAAAAAAAAAAAAGAGGAAAAAAAAAGAGGGAAGAAAAAGGTGCAAATGGTGGGATGAAATGGAAGAGTCCAACTTACACGGCACGTGGAGTACTGATGGGTCTTTTAAAGGCATATGGAAATTAAACGGATGGACACAATGAACGTTATAAGAAACCGCCACGTTGGCACCGCAGACCATGCATGATCAAGAATGGCGTCGATCGACGACCGCCAGAGAAACGTTCTACTTCGTCATGTCCTCCCTTCCGCCCCTTCCCCCCTTTTTTGTACCCATCTCATCCGACCTCCACCTTTTCTTTTCAATGGAAGAGTCCGAGAAGTCAAAAAAGGGAAAGGATCGTCATGATATATGTATTATTTTTTTTTAGGGGGGGTGGGGTGGAGGTGGGGTGGTGTGGGGTTGAAAAATATTCAGGACTTCCTGCCCTCGAGGAAAAAAAAAAAAAGAACGAAAAATAATCGGGAGCAATTTGAAGGCTTGATGTGTAGAGTAGATGTTTGAGAAAAACGGCAGGACTCGAGGGGGTGTTTAGAGGGGGCGGGGACAAGAGTGAGGGGGAGGATCGAGGGGAGGGAGGAGGGGGAGGGAGGAGAGGGGAGGGGGGAGGGGGTCAGTCAGGGGTAAGGAGTGGCTGTATCATTTTTTTTAAGCAATGAGAGACTCATGAGCATACATCTTTCCTCAATTTTTTTTTTTTTTCCCCCCTTCAAATTGATACCCTTTGCTGTGACTGCAGTTCCAAACTCGGCAGTCTACCCATGCCATAACTTCAGTGCAGTTTGTAGCACTGCTGATCATCCCATCTGCCGATTGGCTTTAAGAGCATATACATAAGGTCATAGCATAAATTTGGTTTCTTGCGCCCTAGGAAGAAACTGGGACTTTCTCGGCACTGAAGCCAATGGATTGGATCGCATTTCTTTCAATCGATGCCAGGTTTTTTTTTTTACAACACTACTTCCCAGACGGTATCTCAAGACTCTCTCATCACGTTGATGGGTTGGACTTAGATCATTTAAAAAAAAAAAGAAGTTAAGTCAGGGGGGAGAGGGGAGGGGGATGGAGGGTAGGGGCCTTGGATTAAAAGCTTACGGCTGGGTCTCTGGGGGTTGGACCATGAAGCACGGAGGTTTCGGGTGGAGGGAGAGGAAGGCGGACAATGACGCAAACAGATGGCGTAGTAAACAGAACACAAACAAACAAACAAAAACGACGCACCGCCGATGAGCAATGAAGATACATAAAGGAGTAATGGCCCTTCGTGGAAGAGTATGGAAAGGGGAAAAGAAATCCTAATCCACCAGATAAAAAAAACCACGGTGGAATCGCAAGCTGGAAAGTCTGTAGCGACACCGTTTAAGGTCGACTCTCTCGACAAAGAAGTAATCTTTACAGAGCTAGCAAGACTCTGTCTTTAAATGCTTCTGACTGGTGCCCCTATCCAGGCAAAGACTAGTTGACTATTAGGGAAGGCCACCATCTAAGGGCTGGATAGCTCAGATGGTAAGAGCACTGGTGTGCCAAAGACTAGTTGACTATTAGGGAAGGCCACCATCTAAGGGCTGGATAGCTCAGATGGTAAGAGCACTGGTGTGCCAAAGTCTAGTTGACTATTTGGGAAGGCCACCATCTAAGGGCTGGATAGCTCAGATGGAAGAGCACTGGTGTGCCAAAGACTAGTTGACTATTAGGGAAGGCCACCATCTAAGGGCTGGATAGCTCAGATGGTAAGAGCACTGGTGTGCCAAAGACTAGTTGACTATTTTGGGAAGGCCACCATCTAAGAGCTGGATAGCTCAGATGGTAAGAGCACTGGTGTGCCAAAGACTAGTTGACTATTAGGGAGGGCCACCATCTAAGGGCTGGATAGCTCAGATGGTAAGAGCGCTGGTGTGCCAAAGTCTAGTTGACTATTTGGGAAGGCCACCATCTAAGGGCTGGATAGCTCAGATGGTAAGAGCACTGGTGTGCCAAAGACTAGTTGACTAATTAGGGAAAGCCACCATCTAAGGGCTGGATAGCTCAGATGTGAAGAGCACTGGTGTGCCAAAGACTAGTTGGCTATTAGGGAAGGCCACCATCTAAGGGCTGGATAGCTCAGACGGTAAGAGCACTGGTGTGCCAAAGACTAGTTGACTATTAGGGAAAGCCACCATCTAAGGGCTGGATAGCTCAGATGTGAAGAGCACTGGTGTGCCAAAGACTAGTTGACTATTAGGGAAGGCCACCATCTAAGGGCTGGATAGCTCAGATGGTAAGAGCACTGGTGTGCCAAAGACTAGTTGCCTATTTGGGAAGGCCACCATCTAGGGGCTGGATAGCTCAGATGGTAAGAGCGCTGGTGTGCCAAAGACTAGTTGACCATTTGAGAAGGCCGCCATCTAAGGGCTGGATAGCTCAGGTGGTAAGAGCGCTGGGTACATCAAGCCAGAGGTCTGAGGTTCAAGTCCCCAGTTCAGCTCAAATGTTCTTTGCTATCATTTTCAGGCATCAACCAAAGCACTGGGCATTCAGTGAGTATCACGTCGAGCTGGGTCAAACCCTCATTGAATTTTTTGGGGGTTTTTTTCACGAATCAAAAAACCTTTGAGAAAGGTCCTGCTGGGATCGAAACGTCGGGCCCTCTAACTTATGAGATTCATGTATTGCAGGTCATTTTATTCAGTGAGCAGTTTGCAACGGTTTTTGTATTAACTTCAATTGAAACAATTTTTATAACACACGGCATCGCGGCAGACTTTCCGCACTCGTCCCCACAAAGAATAACTGTTAAATAATGGGTTATACCTTTTATTTAAAAAAAGAAAAAAAGAAAAGAAAAAGGAAAAAGACAATCAGGTACAAGTGGACTCACTCATGCTTACGCTATTCATAACAAATTTGACTAGCTGACTGAGGTGAAACGGGGCGGTGCCACCCTCCTTCGGACTGGGCGGAGGGGTGGGCGGGGCTGACCAATCGCAGGCCGGGATAGACACGCAACCACGCCACGCCACGCCACGTTAAGAAGAGGTAGGAAGGGGAGGAGAGAGGAGGAGTGGGGCGGGGGTGTGGGCCATGTGACGGGACGTCACATGACGAGTCACGTGACGCCGCGGGAGAGGAGACATCCACACCACACAAAAGAATACATCCACGCGATGAAGAAGATCACAACAACAAAAGTACCAAAATGTGGAAGAAAAAGAGAAACAGAAAATACCACATAATACACAACGTGACACAATCAATGTTGGTTGGCAAATTCTCAAGTCAGAAATTCACAAAGATAACATGCTTGTCACATTTTTCAATCACAAAATGCTGCTTTACAGAAATCATTAGTTGTTTTGGTATGTTAGAGCACACGGACATTGATTTTGAATTATTGGCAAACGTTGTTAGGAAATTTGGAAAAAGCAAGATGCAAAATCTGCCAAATGCAAAATTAGTCATTTAAGAATGTTAGTGCATACGGGCATTGATTTTGAATTATTGGCAAACGTTAGTGGGAAAATTTGGGAAAGCAAAGTGCAAAATCTGCAAAAATTCCTGGCACAGTAGGTGCCGTTGTCGGTATTTTGGGGGGTTAAGATTTTGGGTTAAGATTTGCCAACCAGCCAGGGAGTAAGGCACTTTGAGAAAGGGTAAGAGAGTGGCATGCATTGCAGGACCATATCCAGACAGGGACCGGTGTGCGGGGCAGGGGGCCGGGGAAGGAGGATGGAGCAACAAAACCTGTCTATGCCCCTTCCTATAGCCAATCAGAAGCCAGGGAGATGACCTCATCTTTTTATCTCGTTTTTCCAGTCCATTCGGCAGCAGCCACAAAGTAGCTAAACCGCAGTCTCCGAACGTTAAAAAACAAAAATTAAAAATGATTGAAGAAATTGATTAAAAACGGCAGCATCATGCAGAAAGCACCATGCAGCATCTCACTTGAAGGTTTTTGTATGCTGGAAACCCGATGGTGAAATGGTAAGATCTGAAGATTTGTGTGGTGGAAGCACAACGTGGCGATGGCACCAAACACCACTTCACGAGCTCATCTCTTTCGAGAAGAAGTATGGTTATGATAAGAGCCATTCATACGGTTTGGGGAAATGTGTGATCTACCCTCCATGTGGAGACTATTGGAGTCCGACTCTTTCCGTTTTTCCCACAACAGACTTGAAATGAGACTAGCAGCTCCCCGCTTCGCCATTCCATGAAAGGCTTGAAATGAGACTAGTGGCTCCTAACGTATCATTCCAAGAATAATGGGCTTGAAATGAGACTAGCAGGCCCCGAAACCCCCCCCCCCCCCCGAGTTGTAATTCCAAATAGATAGACTTGAAATGAGACTAGAGGCATTCCCAGCTTGCGATTGGACAAAGACTAAATAAAAAACATCAATGATCACCAAAAAAAAAAAAAAAAAAAAACTCATGCAGACAAGGTGAGAACAAAACGGAACAGAAAAAGAAAAGGACAAAAATGAAAAGTTCCCTAAAAGCAACAGTATAAGAGACAAGGCATTCCCATGCACTCAGGGCATACACAACATCACCATTATTAGAACTGTATCTAAGTTATAATATCCAACAAAAGGGTAATGTGAACACAGGTACGATGGCATGACTTTTTGAGCACACAAGAATGGAAAGAGAGTGAGAGAGGCAATGCTGAAGACATAGGGGTGGAGTCTGTGAGAAATATGGGCGGAGCTTTGGCTGGACCATGAGGGCGTGGCACAGGTATGATGCGGGCGGGTGTGGGCGACTGCATGGTGTTAGTGGGTGTGGTCGGCCTGCATCGGATGGAGTGAAGGAGGTTGGATGATGCAGATGGGGTGTGGTCGGGGTGTGGTTGGGTGTGGTCGGGGTGTTACTGTGTGTGGTCGGGTGTGGCTTAGGTGTGGCTTGAATGTGGCTACATGCGGTATGAATAAAGTATGGGCAGGGTGTGGCTTGGGTGTGGTCGGGTGTGGCTGGGTGTGGTCAGGTGAAGCTTGGGTGGGGCCAGAATGTGGCTACATGTGGTACGGGTGAAGTATGGGAAGGGTGTGGCTGGGTGTGGCTGTAGTACTTTGTGGTCTGGGTGGGGTGTGGTTGTGGTATGGGTGTGGTACGGGTAAAGGCATGGGCAGGGTGTGGTGCAAGCAAGGTGTGGCTATAGGTGTGGCTGCAATACGGGTGCAATGTAGGACTGGGTGGGGTGTGGTGTGGTCCTAGGTAGAGAACGACTTCCGGGGAACGTTTACGGGGCAAACAGATGTCAGAGGCAAGAGGGCGTCCACCAACCCATACGGGACCGTCAAACTCCACAAGAGCCCAGTTGCACCCCCACCAAAGCTCAGAAAACCCCCGAAAACTGTGGGTGTGACGGCAGACAGGGAACCCCTCATCCAATCGATGGGAAGGATCCCCACCTAAGGGCTGGATAGCTTGGGCGGTATGACTCTGGTAGTTCACACCAGAGGTCACAGTCAAACTTTTCAAATCAAGAGGACCTGACAAATCGATCCAAGCAGGACTTTTCTCCGAGATGAATCTGGAAACATTTTAATCCCCTCCCCCCAACAAACTCTTGATCTGATCTCATCCGGTAAAAGGTAAACTACCATAACCGGATGAGGCCGCAATTTTTTTTTTTTTTCGGAAGCCAAAGGGACAATTCAAGCCTCTTGCTTTTGCTGTTTACCCCGGAAAGCGTTCCCACGGCAGCCAAAACGAGTAGCGTCTTGTCTTCGGTTGTTTTCGTGTAAATGCAAAATGTTCATTGCAAGAGTGTGTTCCCCCTCCCTTCCCCGACCCTACCCGACCCTACCCGACACCCCGAATGCGGTCAGGATGAATTACAGATCTGGCCGTGGGTCTGACCCGGTCCGGAAATGTGCGACGAATGTCTAGCCGGGAGGGGCTTCGGCGAGCATTCAAAATACAGAACGGCCCAATGCTTAATAGGCATTCATTCGTCCTGACATCTTATCTGTGGTCGACTCTGATCAACAATGTAACGATTGCGACTGCGAAGGCGCAAAAAAAAAAAAAAAAAAAAAAAATGTGGGGTTTTTTTTTCTGTCCAGTGTGCAGCGAACGTGTAAAATCCCCCAAGGTGAGTATGGCAACAGCTATGAAACCAGGAAAGGTGTTTCCATAAATCAAATTATTCCCTGAAACCAAATTTAAAAAAACAAATTGGTGAACACCCCTTGGAAAACAAAAAAACGCAGACAGAACTTCCCGTCATTTATCATCTTTGCATTTCACTGCAAACTGAACAGACTTTTTCTTCTTTTTTTCCCACGTCTCAATTCTCCCGTCTATTCCCCAGCACTGACTGTGGGCTTAAAATGACACAATTATATCAACAACAAAAATAATAATCACCAAAAAAAACAAAAAACAAAATTGTTTGCAAAGAACAAAATGCAGCTTAGTTCAGAATTAGGCATTCTTAGTGAATCAAGCGAGTGTTAGATTTTTTTTTTTTTTTTTGCAAATTCCTTTTTTCAGGCAAGTTAGGATTCAAAATGTTTCGGGTAGGTTTTTTTCCATTATGGGGGGAAAAAGGGGGAGGAGTCAATACTGTACCATTCTGGATGCAAAGTCCAATCAGCATGCCAATCAAGCAAAGTCAGGCCCCGCCCCCCTTGCCCTTATTAGGGCAGGAGTGGGCGGGGCAGATGCAAATGAGCACAGCCAATCCTCACTCCAACCAGGCTGCAGGCTTTCGGGCAGAAGGTACTGTATCGTTTCATCCAATTATTATTATTTATTTTTTTCAAGCGTTCTTTCTCCTCTGTCTCTTTCTGTATCAGGCTATACCAACATACTCCTCTCCAGAGCCAATCCAAAATCTCAGAGGTTATAAAAAAAAATGCAAATATATATTTTTTTTCTTCTTTTAAAGAGAGATTCATTCATCAAGCAGAAAATAAACAGAAGTAAAATAATCAAGAATCCAGCCAATTAAATTTTTTTAATTTTGTTTTTTTTTCAAAATTTGGTACTCGTGTCCGTAGGTCGTTCTAAAAGCAAAAAAAAATTACATCTTTCATTGGAACAAACAAATAAAACCAATAGCAAGAAAAAACAAAACAGAAAGAAACGCAAAGATGACAGACTGGGGAGAGGGAGAAAAATGAGAAAAGGGGGAAAAAATTTGGGGGGGGGGGGGAAAGAAGCATTTTGAAGGACTCCAAAAATGTCCGTATCCACACTGGGGTCCCTCAGATCTGCCGACGGGTCCAAGTTTCAAAAGGGAGAGTCACTGTTTGCTGGTTCCACTCGGACGACGAATGAGGAGGAGGTGGAGGAAGAGGAGGATGAGGAGGAGAAGGGGGCTGGAAAGACAGCACTGGTCACGCCCATCTCAGGAATCCTGCTTGACTCGCAAGTACGCCCTTGTGTCCTATCATTTGGATATTTTTTTTTCTACCAAAAAGACGCTTTTTTTTTCCTTCTGGAAACAGGAAGACTGCACTTTAAAGCGCGGCTGTTTATCGGCATTTTTTTACGCTTCACCGTCAAATCGGATCATCGAGAGAGGTCAAACAGGCGCCGACGCTCAGAATCAATCGTAGACTCAAAACAAGCTGTGATCCATCGTATCGAGAATATTGAGAAGTTCAAAAAAAGTACCTAAATTCGAACAATATCCGTGGATTTGCACAGAGTTGCATCAGTTATTCACTCCTAGTGTAAGACGCAACTGACTTGCTCAAAGATATTTTTTTTTTGCACATACTGAGGGGAGACAAACCTGCAGCCATCATTTGAATTGATTTCTTTGTGCATTGCTGCATTGATCATTTCATGTATTGATCATTTGGTATATCGATCAATTAGCGTATTGATCTTTTGGGTGTATAGATCATTCAGTGTATTGATCAGTCGGTGATTTGATCATAGTGTATTGACCATTTAGAGCATTGATCATTCTGTGTATTGACCGATTGGAGCATTGATCATTCCGTGTATGGATCATTTAGTGTACATTATTGATAATTCCGTGTATTAATCATTTCAGGTATTGATCTTTTGGTGCACTGATCATTCTGCACAGTGATAAAGGCCTCATGAATATTCAAACCAATGTCATGCATATTCACGTGGTTGTACCCATGTGATACACTACAAGACAGCCAGGCAACTGAAGATCTGTATCTGTAACTCGGCTAGGCTAGGATGGTGGGTCATGAATATGTATCTGTGAACTATAATTGATCAATTTTATTTTGCTTGTTTGATTGCATATTTCTCCAGAACGTAAGTGTCAAACTATGAAACTAGTGGCTACCAACTACTGTACATTGTCTATTCTCAACTTGTCTATCATCATACCAACTTCTAAGAAAAAACGAAACAAATGTGCAGCAAGTCATGTCACACAAGGCAAAGAAAGAGTTTCAAAAACTGCGCCGACCAGTCATAAAAAAAAAACAAGGACACAAGCGTTCCATGAATGCGTAACCCCTACTGGGCAACTTAAGAAACGAAAGATCGAAGAGGCGGCCAAGCAGCAGCCCCCCCCCCCCCCCCCCCCCCCCCCCCGCAAAAAAAGCGTTCAGTGAGCTGGTGCCAAAAAGAAAAAAAAAGTTCACATCAAAAAAAAAAGACAACGAGGGTAAGTTGTCGAGCCGGATCTGAGCTAGATCACGTCCGCCCCCCTGAAAAAGTGTCTACGAGCGGTCCAGTACAAGTGCAGCACCAGACATGTATAGAGAAAGAAAGAAGGAAACACCGAAAACATCCACACGAAAAAAGAAGAAAGAAAAAAAAAAAAACAGGAAAAACTTCCAAAGAAATCTGTGCATCGGTTACAGAAGATGAGGCAAGACATTGAGGATGCACAAAGTGAAAGATGTGAGAAAAAATAGTCTGAAAGATGCAAAAAAAAAAAAATCACGTTTCAGATTTTTTTTTTTCGCTAATTTTTTTTTTTTTTTTTAAAGAAGTGCAGTGTTAATCTTCTGGGCATCGGAAAACATTGACGGGAGAACAGTCCAACAAAACGGAACAACTTTCAGACCGGATTTCTCTGAAACAAAACAACAACAACAACAACAACAAAAGAAAAGTGCCGGAGAGACTGGTGACAACTCTTCCTGCACTTGGACGAGAACACGTGGGGGAATTTCGGGATCGGGACGAAGAGAAGGAGGTGGAGGCCGGTGGAAACAGAAATGAAAAAAATCACATTCAGCGGAAACAAAAGACAGACAGATAGACCGACAGACAGGCAGACATACTGATGGACAGACACACAGATAGATATTAAACAGACAGACCGAGAAACTGACAGACGACGGCAGACAATCCTGTTCCAAGACGTCAATCACGGTGAAACTTCTTCAGCCAAACTTACATGGCAAACTCCTGCCCTTAATGCAGCATTACAGACCCTGCTCATTTCTTTTTCTTTTTTTCCCTGAGAAAATACAGATTTTTTTTCCTTTTTTATTACAAGTTCTTGAACCCAAGACCTCTGGATTGATGAACTTTTCAATGATTTTCAATCTGAGCTATCCAGCCCTTAGATGGTGGCCTTCCCTAATGGTCAACTAGTCTTTGGCACACCAGCGCTCTTACCATCTGAGCTATCCAGCCCTTAGATGGTGGCCTTCCCTAATAGTCAACTAGTCTTTGGCACACCAGCGCTCTTACCATCTGAGCTATCCAGCCCTTAGATGGTGGCCTTCCCTAATAGTCAACTAGTCTTTGGCACACCAGCGCTCTTACCATATGAGCTATCCAGCCCTTAGATGGTGGCCTTCCCTAATAGTCAACTAGTCTTTGGGGATGGGGGCGCCAGTCAGAAGCAATTCAACCATTAACTGCCGTATATCTCCAGGGATCACGCCACAGCTTTCATCCTGGAGATATACGGCAGTGAATGGTTGAATTGCTTCTGACTGTTGCCCCCACCCGGCAAAGACTAGTTGACTACAGTATTAAGGAAGGTCACCATCTATGGGCCGGGTAGCTCAGACGGGAAGAGCACTGGTACGTCAATCCAGAGGTCTCAAGTTCAAGTCCCGGTCCAGTCAAGTTTTCTTTGCCAATTTTTCATTTGTTCAACCTTTCCCAGTCAGATTTCCTTTATTTGTTTGCCTTTGTTCTCTCTCTCTCTCTGCTTTTAGAAGCAGGCA
>OX465114.1:15618614-15730272 GCA_949987565.1 Luidia sarsii | reverse complement strand
GAATTGCGAGTGGATAGGATGCTTAATTTGCCCCAAATTGTTTCAAGCTTATCTCGTTGCTGAATTTGCTGGAAACACAAACGGGCAGCAAACTGAACCGTGAGAATCTCACTCTGGCCGCAGAGCTCCTCTTGCTAGGGCACCGCTCATTCCAGTGCGCGTCGGCGCATGTCTCACCATTCACCGGGCCCCGCAATTTCGCACATAAACCAAATTAGGACGGTTCAGTGGGGCAGCGACGATACAGACTGCATAATCCTATCAGCGGCGTGTAGCGATGAGGGCCGTACATGGGCCCGGTACACGGGGGGTCGGGTCTGTACAAATACAAAGTACATGAGGGGGGGGGGGGGGACGGGTGCGGACGCGCCAGGCAAGCATGAAGTACTCGCGTACGTGGGCATGGGCTGTGTCGCGCACGGGAGACTGGAGGTTGGAGACTACATGTATGCCTATGCACATGTGTATGCTACATGCATGTTTATGTGCACAGAATCACACATACCTGAATCTGTATCCTTGTGGAGACATTGCTTTGTTCTCGTGCACTATATACAACCGTGTGAGAAACGATGTTTTAAAAATGCTCCCATTTCAACCGCATTCACTTTCCTGGGTAGAAATTTGGACCGTATGTCCCTTTTATGTAACACGGATTCTTACACACCGCAAATTTCCCGTTTTGGAGTTATTTCCAAATATCAGTTTCGTGAAAACCTTACTGTGGAGACCAATACACCTTTCCAATTTCCCTGTGGAGACCTATTCAACCTATTATCTCAGGTCTCCACAGGGCGCAAGCTTCGCGTGCATAGGACTGGGTGAAAATCTAGTGCCTTGTGGAGACCTACCGTCATCCAATAGACTTACAGTGAGTATTTAAAAAAAAAAATTGGTCATCTCATCTGGCACAGAGCAGTGATGGAAATGTACAGAGAAGAATGTGCACTATAATCATAACGGTCTTCTTTTCTCATTTCCACTCCTGTTCTGCACCAAATGAGATGCAAAAAATACCCACTATACCGGTACATGTAAGTCACGTGATGGCACGTAAACATTGGTCGCGCAATCCGTCTAAAGGTTGAATACCCAGGGGGTACATGAAGGTCTCCACAGGGAAATTGTAACGGTGTAAAGGTCTTGTACATGTCTTGCTCTTGTACACAGATAGTGTGGGTCATAATGGAAACACTTACATGTAAATGCACGTGTACATGTACATGTACGTACATGCCTGCGTTCATGTACATGTATACACATGTGTACATGCACGCAGGGATGTACAGCACATGTACATGTATAATGTGAGCACAGTGTGCAAAACACTGTACATTACATGTACAAGTACACAGTACATGTACATGTACGTACATGCCTGTGTTGGTGTACATGTATGTACATGTACACATGTGTACATGCACGCAGGGATGTACAGTACATGTACACGTGTATAATGTGAGCACAGTGTGCAAAACACTGTACATTACATGTACAAGTACACAGTACATGTACATGTACGTACATGCCTGTGTTGGTGTACATGTATGTACATGTACATGTGTACATGCACGCAGGGATGTACAGTACATGTACACGTGTATAATGTGAGCACAGTGTGCAAAACACTGTACATTACATGTACAAGTACACAGTACATGTACATGTACGTACATGCCTGTGTTGGTGTACATGTACATGTACAACGTGTACATGTGTACATGCACGCAGGGATGTACAGTACATGTACATGTATAATGTGAGCACAGTGTGCAAAACACTGTACATTACATGTACAAGTACACAGTACATGTACATGTAAGTACATGCCTGTGTTGGTGTACATGTACATGTACAACGTGTACATGTGTACATGCACGCAGGGATGTACAGTACATGTACATGTATAATGTGAGCACAGTGTGCAAAACACTGTACATTACATGTACAAGTACACAGTGTATGTACAGGGTACACATGGAGATGTACAGTGCAGATGTACATACAGTACATGGCATCCTCACTGTAGGATTATAGGCTTACGGTGAGTGCATACATTTTGTAATCCACTGGTGTGGGTGACTTGCACTTAAACAAAAACCTACGCATCTGCATGTGCTAATGCCCGAGTGCATGTACACTGGATAGGCACGTCTACTGTGGCATTGGCGCATCCAGGGTACCCAAAGGACATCAAATTACACAAACTATGCAGGAGCAAGTCGTCTTCTTTTCTTGCGGTGGCCGATTCTGATCGTTCTGTCCCAGGAGGGGAAATCTGCGTCTCTCAGACGGATCCTGACTCCTTCTCTATTTCTATCTCCCTCTACCCCTCTTTCTCTCTCTACCCCTCTTTCTCTCTCTGCCTCTGCCTCTGCCTCTGCCTCTGCCTCTGCCTCTGCCTCTGCCTCTGCCTCTGCCTCTCTCTGTCCCTCTTCCTCTGTCCTCTGCCTCTGCTTCTGCCTCTGCCTCTGCCTCTGCCTCTGCCTCTCTCTGTCCCTCTTCCTCTGTCCTCTGCCTCTGCCTCTGCCTCTCTCTGTCCCTCTGCCTCTGTCCTATGCCTCCCATACTCTCCCCCTCTTTCCCTCTGCCTCTGTCTCTCTCTCCCTCTCTCCTCTGTCTCTGCCCCCCCCCTGCTCTTCTCTCTCTCTCTCCCTCTTTTTCTCTCTCTCCCTCTTTCTCTCTCTCCCTCTTTCTCTCTCTCCCTCTGCCTCTGCCTCCCCCACTCTGCCTCTCCCTCTCTCCGTCTTTCTCTCTCTCTCTCCCTCTTTCTCTCTCTCCATCTGTCTCTCTCTCTCTGCCTCTGCCTCCTCCTCTCTCCCTCTGTCATACTGGTATCTTACTGGTAACTGTAGGGACAAGTGCACCACACATCACTGATAGGGTCTTCCCAGGTAGCAATCCTGTGAACAGTGCCTTTAATAATACAGACAGGATCCGATGCGTAATTCAGGCCCTGTGTGTAACTATCATGCACACCCCCTCGCCCTGTCCCTACCACCCATCCCACCCCTCGCCCAGTTTCCAGTCCCCCCCCCTGTGACCAAGCGCTATCACCCGTGCCTAACTGATAGCAGCACAGTGCGGCAGACAAGGCCACGTCCGACTCTTGTGCCTCGCGCGCAGGAGGTGTGCGCGAGTCCAGAGGCGCACGTGAGTTCTCACCGGACTCACACCTCTCACTCATCCCTCCTCACCAACCCCCCCCCCCCCTCCCCCCTCCCAATCCACGCACAATGGTCCCTCCCTATTAAACGAGGTAACGGTGAATTTAAAGAGAGAGTGCAATCTCGGGACATTCCGATTTTCAGAAATTACTTCCTCGTCGGTAATTTTATAAAGATATCAGACATTCCGTGAAACTTTTAGCGCTCAGGAATCCGTCGGGGAGCGCTGATTAGAACAAAGAGTTAATTTCACAAATACCGGCCCTCTAAGTCTGAAAAAAGCTTAAAATTTAGTGGGCCTCACGTTTCGATCCTAGCAGGACCTTTCTCTGCCTTTGAGAAAGGTCCTGCTAGGATCGAAACGTCGGGCCCACTAAATTTTAAGATTTACATTTTGGTAATTTAAGTCGGTAAGCAGTTTGCAACATTTTTGTATATCACCTCTGAAAAAAAGGTTAGCATTTCATTTCATTTCCACATTTTTTCTCATGACATGGTTGACGGATTGAGACAAAACATCTGCAAATGTGTTATTTTTATACATATTAAAGTTGAGTTGACCTTTGCAAATGATGCACCCTACCTTTGAAGGTTAAACGGGAGAAGAGAGGGGAGAAAGGGACAGAGAGAGAGGGGGGAGAGATACAGACAGACAAAGAGAGAGGGGAAGGAGAGAGGGGAAGGGGAGAGAGGAGAGAAAGGAGAGAGAAAGGAGACAGATGAGAGGGGGAGAGAGGGGAGAGAGAGCGGGGGGTGGGGGAGAGAGAAGAGAGGGGAGAAAAAGACAGAGAGAGGGGGGAGAGAGAGAAAAGAGACAGGGGAGACACAAGAGAGAGAGTGGGAAGAGAGGGGGAGAGGGGAGAGAGAGAGGAGAGAGATGAGAAAAAGACATGTTGAGAGAGGTGAAGAGAGAGGAGAGAGACAAGAGAAAGGAGAGATGAGAGAGAGGAGAGAGGGGGAGAGGATGAAAAAGACATGGAGGGAGGGGTGAGCGCAAGAGGAGAGAGATGATAGAGAGGAGAGAGAGACGAGATAGAAGATAAGAGAGAGAGGAGAGAGAGGAGAGAGAGGGGGAGAAAAGAGGAGAGAGAGGAGAGAAATGAGAGAGAGAAGAGAGGAGACAGAGGAGAGAGCTGAGATAGAGAGAGGGAGAGAGACGAGAGAAACGAGAGAGACAGAGAGAGAGAAGAGGAGAGAGAGATGAGAGAGATGAGAGAGATGAGAGAGACGAGAGAGAGGAGAGAGAGGGGAGAGAGAGAGGAAAGAGAAAAGGAACAGAGAGAGAGGAGAGAGAAATGGAGTTCATCGTGATTTGGGGTGTGTGTGTGAACGTGACAAAAAATTATGTGAAATCGCAATCTGGGGTTTGGTTTTGTGTCAAGTGTGAACAAGCCAACATAGAACACACATATCAGCTCTCCCCCCCCCAAAAAAAAAAGTGGAGGGGAACAGTTCCAGGACAACCCATCGACTTGACTCGGCCAGAGACCCTTCCCGGGGACTCGTCAGGACTTCAAAGGGAGGGAGACGGAGAACAGAGGGGACGGCGGAGGAGGGGAGGAGGAGTTCAGACAGAGGGGGGAGGGGGAGGGGGTTGAGGGTTGAGACAGAGGTCATCGCGGCGTGCTACCGTAGCACAATCAATTCCTGCATCCGGACAGCGCTGCTTGCACGCATCTTAAGCGCCAACGGTGGATTTCTTTTCTTTTTTTTCTTTTTTTTTCTCGCTTTTTTTTTCCCCAAGTCTGTGAGGTGGTGACCGATAATTTGCTGACATAAATGAGTTTGGCTGCACTGTGGGCTGGGATGGCCTAATGTTCCTTCAAGGGTCACGGATCTGGACGAAGGGGAATGCGTCTATTAAAACCACCGCGATGCCTGACAGCGGAATCCCGGTGAATTCCTCAGCGCATCACGTCGCGACGTGCCAAACGTGCGGTTTGCTCTTTCTTTTCTTTTTTTTACGCGTACTACATGTAGGTCTATTGTTCTCGCAACGAACTCCTGAGGCGACAGGTTTTTTGGAGAACACAACCCCCTGAGGTGAGCCATCCAAGTGGTGAGGTGGATCACGTCACAGTGTCATATTCAGACTCAGTGAGTCTAAGAAAAGGGCCTAGCTTTGAGAATGGTCCTGCTAGGATTGTCTAATTATTATTATTCTTCTTCTTCTTCTTCTTCTTCTTCTTCTTCTTCTTCGTCTTCCTTTGAAGATTTGCATTTTGGTGATTTAAGCAGTTTGCAGCATTTTTGGTATCACTCGAACAGCATCTTTCCCTGGAATGTGCACAGATTGGACGGTTGGATGGGAAGGAGGGAGGTAGGGAGGCAGGGAGGCAGGAAGGCAGGCAGGCAGGCAGGCAGGCAGGCAGGCAGGCAGGGAGGCAGGCAGGCAGGCAGGCAGGCAGGCAGGCAGGCAGGCAGGCAGGCAGGCAGGGAGGGAGGCAGGGAGGGAGGCAGGGAGGGAGGCAGGCAGGCAGGGAGGCAGGGAGGGAGGCAGGCAGGCAGGCAGGCAGGCAGGCAGGCAGGCAGGCAGGCAGGCAGGCAGGCAGGCAGGCAGGCAGGTAGGCAGGCAGGCAGGCAGGGAGGCAGGGAGGGAGGCAGGGAGGCAGGGAGGCAGGGAGGCAAGAGAGGAAGGGAGGCAGGGAGGCAGGGGGGACTTTGTGTCAGATCTCAACCTTCCATTTCTTCCTTCTTACACCTTTATATATAAATCACCACGGTGCACCTATCTAACTTCCTTCCTAAACATGCACACACACAAACACATCAAACAGGTGTGACCTCTCTTTCCCACATGTCCTCCTCCTCCACCACCACCACCTCCTCCTCCTCCTCTTCCTCTTCCTCTTCCTCCTCCTCACCCCTCACCCCAGTCCCTACAGCCTAGATCATCATCAAACATAAATTAATATTCATGACGGGCCCAACCAACACACACCCCATCACAATTAGTATACATTTTGAATCTCATCCAACTCCCCAACCTCCTCCCCTCCCACTTCTCCTCCTCCTCCTCCTCCTCCTCCTCCTCCTCTCTCCCCTCTCGTCTCTCTCCCTCTCGTCTCTCTCACTCTTTCTTGTCTCTCTCCCTTCGCCCATCTAATTCCCCAACGGCTTGCTCATCATCCGAAGTGCACGGTGCAAACAGCCAGATAATATCCCCATAATATTCCGGCAGGTAGGAATTACAGGCCACAACCATGGTCGGAATTTTTTCGAAGCCCATGGCCCTATCTCTCTCTCCCTCTCTCTCTCTCTCTCTCTCTCTCTCTCTCTTTCTCCCGCGACCCTCTTTCTCGTGCCGTTTCCCATTGGAGGATCGCTTCCGTGCTTACCACCAAGTGGAGCGAACTGTATTCTGGAAGGAAAGGAAGGAGGAGGGGATGGGGGAGGGGGAGAAGAAGGGGGTGAGTGAGGGTAGGGGGAAAAGGGGGGAAGAAATCCAGAGAGGGGAAGAGGGCAGGAAAAAACAAATTCCACTCGGGGAAAAGCAATAAAAAAAAATACTCGGTGTTTAGCTTGAGGGCACGGATAGGGGAAGAGTCATGTGCCGTGATGATTTGTTTGTTTTGGATTTTTTGTTTTTCCCAAGGAGAGGAATAACGGAAGATTGGGCATCTCTCGGGATTCTTTCTCTCTTCTACTTCTTCTTCCCTCTTCATTTTCCCCCCTCATCCTCGTGAAAAGATAAATTTCACGGATGGGAGGAGGGGAGGGGAGGGGAGGAGGGGAGGGGAGGGAAGGGAGGGAGGGGGGACCAGGAGGAAGGGGGTACTTATTTTGATGGGGTACTTCAACTTTAATAAACAAATCCTCCTTTCATCTTGGGTACAATAGCGCAGCTGCCAACCTATCTCAAAGGAAATCCGGAATACTCCTGCTAAAAAAAATGGGAGGAATCACAGAGCAAACCACATAGGAATACATGTGTATTTCCAAGCCCAAAATCGGAATCTGTTGTCAAGAGCTTGTAAAAAGTGATAAATTTTGACCCCAAAAAAGAGAGTAATGATTCCTCCAAAATAGGAATGGTTGGCAGCAATGCCATAGGTTTGAGAATGATGGCATGGTCTCTACATTTCATGCTGTTCAACATAAGAAACTTCATCATATGAGACTCGCTTTCCACTCAATGCCTCTCGTTACATCAAATCACAAACAAGCTCTCTTCTAAGCCATGCTTCCCGAAAGAGATGACTAATACAAGGTATCACCCCAAATGCTTCACGTCATCATTTCAAAGCATCCACCTTTATTTTGACCTATACTCAAGAAGTTGAGTTTTTGGCGCAGTTTCTGACTGTAATTGTGGAAAACCCCGCGCATTTTCAAAACAGAAATGGCTGGGAAATGACAGCATTCTGAAGACGGTAATTTTTACTCAGAGCATTTACTGAGAGCATTTGAACATACTAGCCCCGGAGGTCATGTGAAAATGCTGGGAGAGATTCAAGAAGAAATTGCAGGCAAATTAGAGCATTTTGAAGACCGTAATTTTACTCACCAACTTGAACATTTGATGCTTTTAAACCCCTGAAGTCATGAATTTCCAAGCCCCCCCCCCCAAAAAAGATATACAGGGTCTATAAAATTTGAACCATCATTAATTCCACGGTGTCTTTCCACAAAAAGACATTGTTAAATATTCGTGATTTCTGCAGTTTTCCTCTCAGCGAACCCTTCGAGATTCGTGACGCGACTCGCAGATCGAAGTGAAAAATAATTCTTGAGGTGTTTTCATTTTTGTTCTTCCCCTTTCTGGCAAAAAAAAATAAAATAAAAAATTATCAGCTGCGGCAAAAGACATGCACAAGACTACTCCGGCCAACTCCGGCTATCGCAAAACCAATTCAGGGAAGAAGCTTAATTGCATTATCCCAATAAAATACACCCCCCCCCCCACCCCCGAAAAAAAAATGAAGACAAAGATAGCACGAGCAGGGAATTGTTTTTCAAAGGATCGCGGACAAAGTGTATGCGCGTACACACTCTCGCCCCCTGGCCTACGCATTGTAAGTAGGCAACAAAACTCATGTTCACGTAGCGCAGACAACCTGAGGAGTGCATCTTGAAAGTTAATATTTGGGTTTGACCCTCTGGGCTCCTGAGGGTGAGGGGGAGGGGGGGGGAACCATCTTGCGCCTGAGATTTTGTAAGAGATGAATGTATGATGTGAGTATTAGACTAGAGTACGACACAAGCAGTGCGGCTCCGAAAAGAGCCGGTAACTCCGATAAGACTAGAAGGTTTGCACGGTGGAAATACTGAGTGGAAGGTTTGCGGTGACACCGTGTAGCGCTTCTCTTTCATGATGGAGTGTCGCTCTGAAAAGAGCCGGTAACTCAACGTTTCGGGCTGTGTGTACTCTGCTACCCATCGTCAGAGTCACCTGATGACAGGCAGAGTACCGGTACACACTACCCAAAACGTTGAGTTACCGGTTCTCTTCAGAGCCACTCTCCTTCTCGAAAAGAGAACCTTCCATCCAACATGCTTACTGACTAAAAAGACCCAAAATGCAGAATCTCGATAGTGGGCCTGAAGTTTCGACCTTGGCAGGACCTTTCGTCTCAAAGGCAGAAAGTTTTTTTTTTCCAGTGAGACTAATTCATACAAAATGTATTTAATACAACAACAAAATCTCTTGCAAAGTGCTCATTGACTAAAATGACCTGCAATTCATCAATCTCAAAAGTTAGAGGGCCTGACGTTTTGAACCTAGCAGGACCTTTCCCAAAGGTCCTGCTAGGATCGAAACGTCAGGCCCTCTATCATTTGCCTTTGAGAAAGGTCCTACTAGGGTTGAAACGTCAGGCCCTCTAACTTTCGAGATTCATAAAAATGTAAATGTGAAATGTGGATGAAGCGTCTCTGGACTCTTGAACCACATGGTCTCAACATCCAGGAGGGTAATGACTAACACCATGCAGCTTTCTGATAATCCTTCTTTTGTGTTCACTCCTCCACACTTCTCCTTTGATCTTTCCCCTCTTCTCGCTAATCCCTATCCTACTCCTTGCCCTTCCATTTGATCTCACCCTACCAGCTTTCCTCTTTGTCCTTTGTTTCTCATCCGTGTCCTATTCATTCTCTTCCCCCTTCCTTCTTGCATCTGTTTTGTCCTTGTCACTCTGCCTTTGAGAAAGGTCCTGCTAAGATTGAAACGTCAGGCCCACTAAATTTTGAGAAAAAAAATTAGAGGGCAGCTCATTCGGATCACAGCAGGGACCAATTGCATAGATCTGCTTAAGCGTGAAAATCTGCTAAGCACAAAATTTCTCCCCTTTTTAAAATGAGATTGCCAACTGTATTTCACTTGATACTTGTTGTACTTGACTCATTTTCCACTATCAGTTGCTTCGCATGGAATACAAGTGGAATTTTGGCTTGGCAAGCTGATTCTTTTCAGGAAGATTTTTCATACTTAAGCAAATTTTGGTGCTTAAGCGGCTCTATGAAATTGGCCCCCGGTCCGGTAAGGTTCAGAACATCAAGATTTGCATCACGGTCAGAGCACCAGTCATGCAGTTATCTGCAAAATGATTGCACGTTGTACCTGCAAAGTCATTCACAACGATCAAGGCTACCATTAAGGCGAGAATTTCCAGATGCTCCGGAACGGGTCAGCGTCCCTGCCCTAGAAATTGTGTAATTTCTAAGTAACGTAATACCCACACCTCCCCACACCTCCCCCTACCAGTGGTGACTACGGACAGGCCGCGGACAGAGGACGGCCCTCAGCTAATTGCCCAACGGCCATCTTCTACCCTAGATACCCCCCCCCCTCTCTCTTCTCCCGAGTCTCCCCCGGTCCCCCGTCATTCGCCGACAGGCATTGGCGCACTTAAATAAGCCTTCTGCCGGGTACCAGTGAGGCAAAAAGAGGGGGGGGGGTATCAATCATCTGTGGGTTTGTGTATGCAAGTATATGTGATGACACGGCCACCGTAACAGGGTGCGAAAAAGAAGAAGAGGAAGAGACAACAGACTGCTAGACTGAGTGGGACAACGCTGCCCCGAGCGATCGCCGCGCATTTCTATACCGATCGACGTCGTCGAATCGTCGGCACTTCCGTCACGGCCGCGGCAATAACTGCCGGTCGGACGATCCACGCCGGAGGACTATCTGGGTCAACGGCAAGATTCATATACATATGTCTTTCATGGGCGCTCCGGTGGCACAGTTCACAGATTCGGGTTTTCGGGGTCGCGGGAAAAAAGCGATCGATAAAGTAGGGTAACGCCAACCCTGCCATGAATCCCATTAGGATTCAGGAGGGGAGAAGGGGAGCCACTGGCCATATCTTTAAAAAAAAAAAACTGTTGATTTCATAATTAGACAGACGGCCGGATCGTACTTATTTCAATCCTAACGATAAAACACCGTGGGACCAAATCAAAGAAAAATCGAAAACGATTAAAAGGCATCGACTCCACACACACACACACACACACAAAATGACAAAGAACGAGTCTAGAATCTGCTGGCATTCACGGAAGATATTTTTAGCCGCTCCGTCTGCGGAGTAGTACTCCCATCTCCGATATTAAGACTCCTACGGGAACCCGCCCCCACACGGACGGACGAGGGAATCTTAGATTTACGGTTGGCAACATTTGATAGTGGGCCTTTGATGAATGCGCGCAGTCACTTTAGGAAATATGCTTCGGACGGTGGGTGGTGGTGGGGGGGGGGGGTTTGCCCCGGTTCAATCGCTGGAGAGGAGGGAAGGGGAGGGGAGAGAAGGCGGATCTTGCCCGTACGGGACTAAAGACCGGATTGCCAAGCACACCACACAGGACTACCCCCACACTGGGCCCCAACCAGACAATCTAGACATGGACATCCCCTCAAAAAAAAAAAAAAATCCTGAGACAGGAAAGCGAAACGACTCAAGACACTGCAAGACACAGCCTGACTAAAGGAGAAATCAGATGATTTTTAGAGACGAAAGAGAAAATGCTCTGAGCAGGGATGCCCTTGTACCGTATATCTCCAACGACGTGGAGGAAGCTTCACTTCTCAGGGGCCATCTCAGGTACTATACTCAAAATCAGATTTCTTTTATGTACTGCAGAAGATAATCAATCAATCAATCAATCAATCAATCAATCAATCAATCAATCAATCAATCAATCAATCAATCAATCAATCAATCAATCAATCAATCAAGCAAGCAAGCAAGCAAGCAAGCAAGCAATCAATCAAGCAATCAATCAATCAAGCAAGCAAGCAAGCAAGCAATCAATCAATCAATGCATTGGTCAATCAAGCAATTAATACATTAATTTATCAATCAATCAATTGATCAATTAAATGACCAATCATCAATCAATCAAATAACTGATTGATCAATCGATCATTTGATCAATCAAATGACTGAACAATTGATCAATGGGTCAATCAATCAATTGGTCAATCATCCAGCCAATCAATCCTAAAACCATGCAGCCAACTAAAATAATTTGCATAAAAGCAATGGAAGTTTGGCACAGATGTTAGGGAATCGTCCTGATTCCATGCACAGACCTATTCCTTGTCAATTACCTGATTGATAAATTGATCATTTGGTCAATCAATTGTTTGATCAATCAATCAATCAATCGATCATTCAGTTACACTGTAGTGACCCATGGAACATCAAACAAGGACATCCACAATACACATATTTTTTTATCAATCAAATGATTAGCAGCCATCTCAGACTCAAAATCCGGCTTGAAAACTCACTCTTTTCAGAGGTCAAAACCACTTGCATGAGAGTAGTGTAGCTTGACTTTTTTTCTCAACAAATGCTTTAATTGTATCTAGCTACATGTATCTCCAACACAGAGGAACTGTTTTTTTGTTTCCCTGGGTGTAATGCCGAATGACCTTCACTTGGAAATGAAGGTCTGTTCATTACAATGGTATATTTGTTGTCTCATTCATAACTGTTCATGGTTATTCATGGAATTTGGGTTACCCGTGATTACCCCCAAAATTGGGGAACCCGGTTTCTGAATTGCTTGGGCGGCCTGGTTGAAACCTCTCAGCTTGGCCGTGCAAATTGCTTCCCCACTGACGGGAGATCCTTCATTGTCCTCTTAATTACAGACGGCTGGTTTTTTTTTTTTTTTTTTTTCCTTCTTCTTCTTCTTCTTCTTCTTCTTCTTCTTCTTCTGCTTCTTTATTTCAACTGGCACTAGTGGCAGTGCTGATAAGAATGCTTCACAATACATTGGATGCCAGTGATAGATTAGTGCTGAAGGACTGGGGGGGGGGACAAGTTAAAACCAAAGACATCCCCCTTCACACACACACACACAAACACCTCCCCGCCCCCTCCACACACACACACACACATACACACACAAAATTTATTGTCTGGCTCCCGGACTTAATTATGCTGCAGAGAGCATACGAGTCAAAGAGGGTGGCGGGCAAAGGTGGTGGTGGATGAAAGGGGTAGAGAGGGAAGCTGGTAAGAATGAAGACTGCTTAGACCCTTTGATTGCCCCGGGAATAGCGCAAATGAAGAGACCAATGGAGATGATGGACTGGGGATGAAGTGGTTGGGGGGGGGGGAAGGAGGGGAGGGGATCATCAAATGGCCATTAGGTGCCAATTACCCAGCATGGATGTTTGCATAAATCCAAGTGGACACCATGCCGCGGTACGAGTACTTCCACATTTTCAATGCGACTCAGAAGACGTGCAACTTCACGTCGCGTTCTTATCGGACGTAGACATATTATTCTGCGACGAGCTCTGCAAAGAAAATGAGTCAGAAATCGCGGGGGGGGGGGGGATCATGATCGGGGTTTGGCACGACGAAACCCAACCCGTTCTATCTATTTGGTGAAAAATCAAGTTTCCAATCAGCAGATGTAAATGTAAAATGTAAAAATAACGAAAGCAATATGGACCCCCCAAAAAAGGGAATTGGGGCTGTGTGAGAGGTGACTCATATTTGCGGAGTGTGTCACAATTGAGCACCAGGCAACGCGTGTATCACGAGAATCCAGGGCAGGGAATGGACGCAAGTCTGGATGAGCAGTACTCACGTTCAGAGTGACGTTATAGGCCAACAACTGGACAGACAGACAGGGGAAACAAAAGAAAGAAAAAAAAATCGGAAATGACAGTGGAACGTCGCTGTAACGAACATCCCGGGATCCCTGAAATTTGCTCGGTGTAGCAGTCGGTTGTTATAAAGCAGTTGTGGCCGCATATTTTGAACACAGAAATTGGGAGCCAAAGGGCATGTTCATTATAGCCGAATGTTCGGTATATCGGCGTTTGTTATAGCGATGTTCCAATGTACACAGCTACAAGATAACAATGATTCTTAATGGCATAATAACAGATTTATTACAGTACATGTATATACTACCATATGTGTGTGTACCCGGTACATGTACTACATGTACAGTATGTTAATGTACATGTACATGTACATGTATCAGGGTATTTAACGTACATTTGTACCATAGAGATTATAAATGAGACTAGAGGGGACACGTGTACCATGACACATGTACAGTCATGGTATGTACACACATGTACTGTACAGTACATGTGCATGTATCAGGGTATGCACTGTACAGCACATGTCCATGTAAACGTGCACCATGACACATGTACAGTCATGGTATGTACACACATGTACTGTACAGTACATGTGCATGTATCAGGGTATGTACTGTACAGTACATGTACATGTACACGTGTACCAGACACGTGTGTACATGTGTGTATCAGTATGTAAAAACATACATGTACACACATGTACATGTACATGTGTCATGGTACGTGTATGTACCGGTTCTGTACATGTACATGTTTCAGGGTATACACATGTACAGTACAAGTATGTACATTTGTACATGTACAGTACATGTTGCATTACAGCTGCTACTTGTACATATATATATGTACACAAAGTCCCTGGTTCGTGCAATACAAAATGAGCTCCCATGAGCCCACAGATGAACATGAACATGATGACTCACAAATCACAATCTATACAACATTCACTCAGACCTACGGTAAAGGCACATTGTACATGTAAACATACGTCAAAAGGGAATTTATTATACAACACTCCCTGATACCTGCATAAGTGTGGTGCATGTAAACGTCCAAGCACAATTCACATCACAACATTGGAGACAGACATCTTTGTATACAGGACTCAAAATTGTAAGGGGAAAACCATAGAACACAACCATAAACCTTATGTGGATGAAGAAGGCCACCATCTAAGGGCTGGATAGCTCAGTTGGAACAACAATGTAGGAGCACCGGTGTGCTAAAGACTAGTCGACTATTAGGGAAGGCCACCATCTAAGGGCTGGATAGCTGAGATGGTAAGAGCGCTGGTGTGCCAAAGACTAGTTGACTATTTGGGAAAGCCACTTTCTAATGGCTGGATAGTTCAGATGGTAAGAGCACTTAGTTTGGTGCGCCAAAGACTAGTTGACTATTAGGGAAGGCCACCATCTAAGGGCTGGATAGCTCAGATGGTAAGAGCACTGGTGTGCCAAAGACTAGTTGACTACTGAGGAAGGCCACACAAAAACAAAACAAAAACCTGCATACTCGGGGAAAACTCATCCATTTTTTCCCCACGTACCGCCTTGCTGTGGATTTCAACTCCCCAAATCCTGTTTCCCTGCCACTTACAACCTCACCCAATTTTAAACGTAACATTTAATAGTTGTCTTTCTACCCTTTGATCTCCTCCTTTGTTTGTTTGTTTGTTTGTTCCCCTTTCCCCCTCTTTTCGTGGCCGCCACCTCGAGTGGTCTGCTCTGGGCCATGTGCTTGGCAATTCTCCACCAGAGAAGACGACAAAAAAATAATAATAAATAGACGTGTTGCAGAACCCAACGTCGGGAGAAGGCAAAAGAAAAAAAGAAGAAAAAAAAAACACGGCTGAGCCAAACCGGCCGCGAGATCAATTCCCGCGACACGCACATAAAACTAACACTCGCAGCGCCAATTATCATCGTAAGACAAATGAATAAATAAATAGAGGTTTCTCTGTTGGCATGGGGGGTGAGGGGGAGAGGGTAGGGAGGGGTGGGGATATTTTCTCAACTGCCAACAAAGACTGCTCGGACACAACAGCTGCTGGGGGTGGGGGTGGGGGTGGGGGTGTGCGAGAGCATGCTTGCCAATGCAAGCCGTCCCAGAAACAAAAGAGGCGTCATCGCAGTCTCGCAAATCCCAATTTTTTTTGGGGGGGGGAGGGGGTCAGTCGGTGCGGGCGATTGTGAGCGCTTGCCTTACAATCACACGCCCGACTGGGCGAATGTGCACTGTTGTCACAACAACCATGTTGGAGGAGGAGGAGGAGGAGAAGGAGGAGGAAGAGGAGGAGGAGGAGGAGGAGGAGAAAGGAGGAGGACAAGGTAAGAGGGAGGAGGAGGAGGAGGAGGAGGAGGAGGAGGAGGAGGAGGAGAAAGGAGGAGGTGGACGAGGAGATGGTGGAGGAAGAGGTAGATGAGGAGTAGGAGGTGGAGAAGGGGGTGGAGGAGTAGATGGAGGAGGAATTGGATGAGAGGAGAAGATGGAGAAGATGGGGGAGGTGGAGGAGGGGAGGAGGAAGAGGAGGAGGATGAGTAGAAGGAGGAGGTGGAGGGTGGAGGTGGAGGAGGAGGAGGAGATGAGATGGAGAAGATGGAGGAGGAGGAGGAAGAGGAGGATGAGTAGAAGGAGGAAGTGGAGGGTGGGGGTGGAGGAGGTGGAGGAAAAGAGGAGATGGAGAAGATGGAGAAGATGGAGGAGGGGAGGAGGAAGATGAGGAGGAGGTGGAGGTGGAGGAGGAGAGGAGATGGAGAAGATGGAGGAGGAGGATGGGAGGAGGAAGATGAGGATGAAAATAAGGAGAAGGAACGAGGAAGAAGAAGAAGTAGAAGGGGGGAGACAGAGGGAGGAGCAAAGTAAAGAGCCGTGTCGTCCACCATTGATGCGCAGACCCATGACTACATGTATGTGTGTGTGTGTTTTATCATATCGTCGTCCGTCCCTGTTTCAACGATTCGCGATTGGCATTTTACAAAAGAAGGAGAGCACAAGGGCGGGAGGGAGAAAGGAAGGCATGGGGCAAGAGAAAAAGAGGAGGGGGCAGGGGGGAGGGGGAGTTGAAACTGAGGCCGAGGCTAAAGGGAGGGGGGGTTTTCTCTCCATCTCTGTCCATTGATCTACTCCGGAAAAGCCGGGCCAAGGTGTTTTAAATCCGAAGATGTGGAGTCTTTTTTTTTTTAGGGATGGGGGGGGTGACTTCTCGGAACGGAGGAAAGAGAGGAGCCATGTTCTGGTGGCCAATGCTTGTGCACTTCCACCCACGGGCGTAGACATGGACATGTATAATGACCTTTATTTTTTAAGGGGTGAACCTTCAGGCGCACATAGATTTTCTTTGCAGTGCTAGTGGTCAGAGTTTTTTTTTTCCCATTTTTTTTTTCACTGGAGGGGAAGAGGAGGAGGAGAGAGAAGAGGGGGGAAGAGGTGTTTTGTTGGGGGAAAGGTTGAGAGGAAATTATTGCCAGATGCCCTGGGCCCCAATTTTTTCGCCTTTTTTTTTTTTTTTTTTTTTTAAAGACGGCGCAGTTATGGAGAGAGACTGGTGCAGTCATGCCATAAAACAACGCCGCATTCCATGAATATTCATGAGCACCCTCTTGCTGATTGTTGGACTGTTTTCCATCTCATCTATTTAGGGCCACACCGCTAAAAAAGAATAAGTAATAAGATGCCACACACATTTTCATAACGCAGGCATTATCTTTTTCTTTTCTTTTTTCTAACCAACTTTGGACAGTGCCCTCCTTCAAATCACCAAGGTTTCAGCTGAGCCCAGGGAGGAGGGTGGGTGAAGAGGTGCATGTAGGAGTCGGGGAGCCAGACCAGGGGGAGGGGTCAATATCAATGCATTTATGATTAGCCAGATGCTTCACCAAAACACATGTACTCCAAGTCTAGCAAGGAAGAAGAGGATGACAAGGACAAGGACGGGAGAAGGATGGGAAGGAGAAGAGGAGGAGGAGGAGCAGCAGAAGGAGAAGGGGTAGAAGGAGGAGGAGCAGAAGGAGAAGGGGTAGAAGACGGAGGAGAAAGGGGAGAAAGAGAAGGAAGAGAAGGAGGAGGTAGAGGAGAAGGGGAAAGAGGAGGAAGAGGAGGTGGAGGAGGAGAAGGGGATAGAGGAGGAGGAGAAGGAGAAGAAGGAGGAAGAGGAAGAGGAGGTGGAGGAGGAGAAGGGGAATGAGGAGGAGGAGGAGGGAGGAGAAGGAAAAGGAAAAGGAAAAGGAAAAGGAGAAGGAGGAGGAGGGAGGAGGAGGAGGAGGAGGAGGAGGAGGAGAAGGAGAAGGAGAAGGAGAAGGAGGAGAAGGATCAAGGAGGAGAGGGAAGGAGTAGTGGTATCTTATAAGGCACATATCGTCAGGGTCACATGCGGACAATCTACAGTACATGTTGGAGCTCCTTTCTGGACTGGCGTCAACAGAACCGTGACAAAACAAGAATTGCACAACCACAAGCCGGCAGCCAAGACAGGAGGGGGGGGGCTTCTGACGATACAATTTTTAATTTGTTCTGATGGACTGTGAGCGGGAGGAGGGGGTAAGGTGGGTAGCTGGACGGCCTGCAAGGGAGGGAATAGGGGGGTAGTAGGTAAGTGTAGATGGATTTGGCGGATGGGTTCAGGGTGGACCGGTTTCGTTGAGAGAGGAAGAGTTTTAACTGGAAGGTCCCTGAAGGAGAAGAAATGAAGGGATTTACAGATGAAGATCTTAGCGTGCAAACTGATTTGGGGATTTCTGTCCGGATTTTTTTCTTTCTTTCTTTCTTTCGTTCTTTTCTTTCTTCCAATTTCCAATCGCACTCCCTTCTCCTATACCACCCCCACCCTACCTCCCTTCAAGTCGGACTGATCTACAGCAGAAGGCAAAACTGCTGACAGGATATGGGGGGAGGGGAATCATCACGGTACGGCGGGCCTCGCGGATTTTAGTCGGCGGTGAAATTTCTCCTCACTCCGTCCCCCGTCGTCTTCATTTATCAATCGAGTCTTCCTGGTTGGGTAACTACCCCGAGCCAGCAATTCTCGTTCTCGCCACCCCCTCTCCCCTCCCTTCCCCCCACCTCCCCCAAGCTAACCCAAGCCCCACCCCCCAGCCGCCATCTTTGAGGATGCTGCAGCCTGCAGATGAAGATTGCACTTCGGAGATTCCATGCGGCCGTAAAACTCAGAACCGGTTAACTTTCTACATTCTTTGCCTTTGAGAAAGGTCTTGCTCGATGGAGTGATCGTTGGAAGAACAACGAGCTCCTAATTCAAATACCGCCCTCTATGTCTGAAAAAAGCTAGCCTTTGATTTTATTTCCACGTTTTTTTCTTTTAACATGGTTGACGGATTGAGCCGAAACCCACGCAAGTATGTTCTTTTGTGTTTCCGTTGAGTTTGACAAAGTATAACAGCAAACGTACATGTACGTCGAGCGTGTGCCCTACCTTTACAAAACTTGTGTTTGTCGCGCTAGTTGACACGCGGCGAGATTGGGCATTAGAAGTCGCCAGTTAAAACGCCGCACATGAGATGGCGGCGAATAAGTGAGGGGACGGGTAGACACAGTGGGGCATAGCACCCATCTAGCGCACGACTGGGTGGGTGGTTTGGGAGGGGGGGAGGGTTAGGAGAGAGGGGGAGAGAGGAGAGGAGAGGAGAGGATACTGGCATAGGGAGTGATGACGGAGGATGTGTAGCATCGCCGTCCCTTCCCAACTTAGCGTACATGCAGGACGTACCGACCCCCCCACCCCCCCCCTCACCCCGCCCCGCCCCCTTCCCATGATTCTCGGCCACCCTCCAACTCTCATCTGACACCTATGCGCGCGTAAACCCGCAGTCCTTGCTCGTCCTAATGCGCGCACGATGACAGTGCACGGAATCGCCGACAAAACCGGCAAAACTTGAAGAAGAAGAAAAAAAATCTGAATGAGGGGGCAAGGACACTGTGGTTCTCCTTCGAGAGACCCACTATATCTGGATTGGCGGTGGTGGTGGGGAAGAGGTAGGGGGTAGGGGGTACCTGTCGGTGGATTGCTAAAGGAAAGGCAAACATCTGATAGCAGAGGATATCGGGAGGGCAGGGGAAGGCAGGGGAGGACAGGGGAGGGGAGGAAAGATCCGCATCAATTTACTGATTGAATTTGGCTTGGAAGTTACCCCTCAAAGAAAATAAAAGGGGCATTTTTTTTTTCATTTTTTTTTTAAATGCAAGTTGATCTAGATTAGAATACAAACAAGAAAATCACATCTCGTGCACGACAGGACAATAGGGGCGTTGTTTTGGCTAAGTTTGGCTCAAACATCTTTCGTCGTAAACAATCCACGCAGAACGCAAGCGGTGCTTTGTCTATGGACTTTTGGGACGGAGGAAGAAGAAGAAGTAGGGGGAAAAAAAATAACAACAATAATTAAAGGCATTTCTGCGACGCTTCAAAGCGGAAAAGCAAAATTGAATGTTGCAAACTGCATTCTGACTAAAACGACCCCAAAGACAAGTGAGGGCTAGCACATCTGCCCTTGAGAAAGGTCCTGCTAGGATTGAAAACATCAGGCCCTCTTAATTGGCAAGTCTGTGGATCTGAATCGAAACGTACCTCACCATGAAAACCTCTCATTGACTTGCATGAGCAAAACCTGCAAATCTCGTAACGTGAACAGGGCCGGAAGTTTCAGTCCTAGCACAACCTTTTCTCAAAGCCAGATTTTTTATTTATTTTTTTAGAATTTTTTTTCTTCCAAACAAACCCCACCCTACAATGTAGTAAAGACTAGTTGACTTTTTGGGGAAGGCCACCATCAAAAGGCTGAATAGCTCAGATGATAAGAGCGCTGGTGTGCCAAAGACTAGTTGACTTCTTGGGGAAGGCCACCATCTAAGGGCTGGGTAGCTCAGATGGTAAGAGCGCTGGTGTGCCAAAGACTAGTTGACTATTAGGGAAGGCCACCATCTAAGGGCTGGGTAGCTCAGATGGTAAGAGCGCTGGTGTGCCAAAGACTAGTTGACTATTAGGGAAGGCCACCATCTAAGGGCTGGGTAGCTCAGATGGTAAGAGAGCTGGCGTGCCAAAGACTAGTTGACTTTTTGGGGAAGGCCACCAACTAAAGGCTAGATAGCTCAGATGGTAAGAGCGCTGGTGTGCCAAAGACTAGTTGACTTTTTGGGGAGGCCACCATCTAAGGGCTGGATAGCTCAGATGGTAAGAGTGCTGTTGTGCCAAAGACTAGTTGACTATTTGGGAGGGCCACTATCTAAGGGCTGGATAGCTCAGATGGTAAGAGCGCTGGTGTGCCAAAGACTAGTTGACTATTAGGGAAGGCCACCATCTAAGGGCTGGGTAGCTCAGATGGTAAGAGAGCTGGCGTGCCAAAGACTAGTTGACTTTTTGGGGAAGGCCACCAACTAAAGGCTAGATAGCTCAGATGGTAAGAGCGCTGGTGTGCCAAAGACTAGTTGACTATTTGGGAAGGCCACCATCTAAGGGCTGGGTAGCTCAGATGGTAGAGTGCTGGTGTGCCAAAGACTAGTTGACTTTTTGGGGAAGGCCACCATCTAAGGGCTGGATAGCTCAGATGGTCAGAGTGCTGTTGTGCCAAAGACTAGTTGACTATTAGGGAGGGCCACCATCTAAGGGCTGGGTAGCTCAGATGGTAAGAGCACTGGTGTGCCAAAGACTAGTTGACTATTTGGGAAGGCCACCATCTAAGGGCTGGATAGCTCAGATGGTAAGAGCGCTGGTGTGCCAAAGACTAGTTGACTATTAGGGAAGGCCACCATCTAAGGGCTGGGTAGCTCAGATGGTAAGAGCGCTGGCGTGCCAAAGACTAGTTGACTTTTTGGGGAAGGCCACCATCTAAGGGCTGGATAGCTCAGATGGTAAGAGCGCTGGTGTGCCAAAGACTAGTTGACTTTTTGGGGAAGGCCACCAACTAAAGGCTAGATAGCTCAGATGGTAAGAGTACTGGTGTGCAAAAGACTAGTTGACTTTTTGGGGAAGGCCACCATCTAAAGGCTGGATGGCTCAGATGGAAGAGCACTGGTACGTTAGTCCAGAATTCCTTGTCCAGTCAATGTTTTCTTTGCAAATTTTCCAATTTTAACCCCTTTTTGTTTATTATGCAGCTCCTTTCAAATTTGCTGATGAGTCTCGGAGGGAGAAGAAAACTGACAAGAGCTGGAACTTCAAACTTCAAACAAGCAATGAAGGCAACTGGACAAACTCTTCAAAATACGATTGCCGGAGGTCCCCCTCCTCATTTGTCTGCAGCTTGTCCCGAGGAGGTGGGGGGGGGGGGTTGGTTAATGGCCTGAGCCCTTACCAATCCAAGGTCTTCTGAGGGTCTTCCATTTCTAAGATCATTAATTTTTCGTCAGACAAACAAAGAAGGCTCAGATGGAAGAGCACTGGTATGCTAATCCAAAAGGTCTCGGGTTCAAGTCCCGGTCCAGCCAAGGTTCTCTTTGCCAATTTTAATTATGTACAATCATTAATTGTCATCGCTTCGGGGGGGGGGGGAGTTGGAGGTTTGGGCTTCTTCTTTATTTAATTTGGAAGGTTTGCGGTGACGCCATGTAGCACTTCTCATTTGAGAAGGAGTGAGTTTCTTTTAATGGTCCGCAGGTTTTTTTTACTTAAAGGTCCATTGTTCCTTGGATGTGCAACCGAAAAAGATCCGTTTACGTGGCCTATGATTCAGCAATCAACGACAATCACGCTGTCCGTTGACGACACTTTTTTTCCTTCATCTTCTTCTTCTCCAGCGGCGATGATGAATAAAGGGACAATGGGCAGCTTTTTCGGACGACTATCCTCGCAGGAGAGAGCAGCCAGGAAGGAAGAAATAATAACAGAGGATAAAAGGCCAGGGATTCTACGAGGAAAGATTAAAACAATCACAATGAAAGGGATAAGATTGTTCCGGGGAGGAAGATTTTTTATTTATTTTTTTATTTTTTATTTTTTTCCAAGGAAATTTAAATAAAATCCCAGGTGCGCATCGTTTGATCTGTGCCTTAATATGCGCTTGACTCAAGGGGTAAAAAAAAGAAAAAAAGAGTTTCCATGCTTCCCAAGACAATTGTCCGTGAGCGCGGCAGCTTCGGCCGTTTCATATCGCGATTGCCTTGTCCCTTTTGTTGCTGTTTTACGCCGTCGTTGCTTCAATCGGCAAATCAATTTTGTTTTTGGGAGGCAGGTCAAAGTGGGGTCGACACAGTGGTGCCTACCTCGGTCACCGCCTTCAAAGACTGGCTTTGGAGAGTGGAGGCCGGCAATTTGAGGGCATTTTGGATTTCATTGACGCCATTTTGAAGGTGCATGCATTTCAATAGGCCTTTAGGGGTAGATGGTTTAATTTTTTTATTTTGTTTTAAGATAATAGCTATCTCTCATTTCTTATGGCAACAGGCCCTTTTTTCAAATTCAGGGACCCTATTGGAAATAAGTTGAGAATCTTTCATGGGCTATCCTGGTATTAACCTCATGTTTATGTATATTGTGCAATACTCATGTTCAGAGTACACTGTTTGAATCGTCGAGTTCCTCCGGTTCTTTTTCAGAACCACACATACTCACAAGAGATAATTTACATGGTGTCACTGCAAATCTATTACTCCTGCTATTCTCACCACGCAAACCTTCAGATCTCATTCAGTATTCTTGTTTTATAACTGGGAAAGAGTATGAAATTTCCTTTATCATGATACAAGAAGATCTAAAATATCCTAACCATATCAACAGAACAGTGAATGGGATAACGCCATCATTGTCACAAACCTAAAAAAATAGACCACAGAAATTTCATGGGAAATCCCGTAACTCGGCGGATACGGGTAAAAAAAAAAACAGCTCCGAAAGACCGAAACTCACTTTAGATGTACACAATCACACACCATATCTGCAGCGATTGCACAAATGATACCGGTATTTCAAAACAAAAAAATAATTATGATGGATTTTGCATGCCTAGTGCCTGCGCCTACACCTTGATCTCGGAATGCACTGTCTAGCGTACCGCAAAAATTAAAACAACAAAGAAATGCACTTTTGAGCAAACATACCGGTACATGGGTGTTCCCCCCCCCACCCCTAATCAATTCCTTCTCATTTATTGATGCACTTGTTATTAAGTGTGTACTGCAATGGCACATATTTCCCCGCACACCCTTCCCCCCTCCCCTCCCCGGGGGGAGAAAATATTTCATACAATACTCCTTGATTGATCTCATTATTACATTTTCCGATGAGAAGGGGGAGGGGAGGGGGGATGAGAGAGGGGGTGACCCGGAGGGGGGAGGGGGTAGGGGTGTCCACCCCCACCCCCCTTGACCTTGTAGTAATAACGATCACCATCTAGCACGGAGTACCAGTCAAAGAAAAAAAAAGAAAAAAAAAAGAGTGCAGTCACACTAATGCGCCAGCCTTTGCCCCGCCCCTCTCCCCCACTCCTTGCAAAAAAAAATTAAAAATTAGGCAAACAACAGCAACATGATGTACTTTCCTTGAATGCCCCCTGAGGAATATACCACCCCCACCCCAAAACCCTCTCCCTCCATCCTCCCTCCATCCCTCCCTCTGCTCAACTAGCTTTTAGTGCAACGGATATTATTATCGTTCTTCGGAATCTCTCCCGCCCGCTAGTGCCCTTCATTTTAAGGATATTAAAAGTGCTGGGAGCGGGTTCCCCCCGACACTGGCGGCAAACCTATCCGCCCTTTAGAGTGCCATCCGTATTATAATACGTGTACGTAAATATCTTTCGCTGTGTTTGGGCGATTCCACCACCCACATCCGATCCGCAACCCCCCCACACACACACACACAAAAAAAAAAAAAAATCGGTCTCGTCAAGGCATCCCTTGTATGCAAGTATATACACGGACATAGATGTTTCAGTGCGAGACGAGTTTGATTATTGCATGCTGCTACCGGCACGTCCCTTGGACAAAATCTCAAGCAATATCGTCCGCGTGCCGTTTCTGCACATTCACAATCGGATACCTTGCTTTTGGGGGGGGGGGGCAACATTGGCACAGATGCAACCGTGGCAACAAATAACGGGCCTGACTACTGTACGGGATTCTGTGTGACACAATGGGATTACAATGTGATTACAGTGTGATTTCAATGTGTACCAATACTAAAATTTAGTGGGCCTGACGTTTCGATCCTAGCAGGACCTTTCTCAAAGGCAGAGTGACAAGGACAAAACAGATACATGTACACGAAGGCAGGGGGGAGAGAGTGAATAGGACACGGATGAGAAACAAAGGACAAAGAGTGAAGCTGGTAGGGAGAGATCAAAGGGAAGGGCAAGGGGTAGGGTAGGGATTAGTGAGAGGAGGGGGAGTGTACCAATACTGTTAATAATAATATTACTTCTTCTCAAACATCAGAGGGCCTGACATGTTGGTCCTAGCAGGACCTTTTTCAAAGGCAAAGTGACAAGGACATACACGGACAGTCAGGGGAAGGAAAGCCCCGACACACATGACAGAGGAAGGACAAAAGGGAAGGGAGTGGGATGCAGATGTACGCACACACTGAGGGGAAATCAAAGGGAAAACAAACAAAAGGGTGGGGAGGATCAAAGGGACTTGAGGGAGGTGGGAGATTAAAAGGGAAAGGGACAGGGAAGATGAAAGAAAAGAGGGATTAATGAAGTGAGGATTGGTCATTCCCTTCTTGAATATTAAGGCCATGTGGTTGGATAGTGCGGAGACGCCTGATCCACAGTTTCTTCCTGCTGAGGCGGACAGCAACTTTCTGATGGCCGAGAGACTCTATGCCCTGTACAGACATGTAATATTAACTTCTTGAATACCTCCTTTGCAATGTACAATAGGCCGACTGCGCGACCACTGTTTACATGCCATCACGTGACTTATAGTCGGTATTTTCTTCCATCTCATTAGGCACAGAGCAGCGACGAAAATGTAAAAAAGAAGAATGTGGACAATGCGGTAATCTTCTTTGCTCATTTCCACTCCTGTTCTGCACCAAATGAGATGCAAAAAACACCCACTACAAGTCGCCCGATGGCATGTAAAACAGTGGTCGCGCAATCGGACTATTGAAGATCGCAGGCCCACAGTAAGTGTGAACATTTCTTGGATACCATCCAGGATGCTCGGATGGTGAATGAACTGCTGTTTCAGATTTAAGGGAGGCACAGACTGTAGGTATGACCTTCACACTGCTGTCTGCCTGCCTGCACGTGCTGTTCACACGTGTACGTGTACCCTCGCTCGTGCTAATCAACGGTAACCATATGTTTTGAGTTAGACCTCAGTCCAAATCAAAGACAATTTTTGTTTTGAATGATTCACGAATGTGATGCCATCATTGGAAGAAAAAAAAAGATGCTCTTCTCATTATGACGTGGGGTTGTCGTCGTCCCTCCCACTCCTTTACATAGCTCCGCCCCCTGTTTTCCAACCCCCCCCCCACCACCTACCTACCCCCTCCCCTTTAACTCCCTCGCATCACTCTTGCCAAATCCGCGGGGAATCCAAATAAATATACATGCGCACCCGATCTAAATCAGTGTGGATGGAGGCTGGATAGTGCCGTTGTCGTCGCAACCAGTGCAGAAGCGGGAACGGAGTGCGTAGTGCCGCAGCAATATTGATGGGGAAGGGGGTGGGGGAAGGGGAGGGGGAGGGGAGGGGAGGGGAAGGGGGAATTTCACGATCCATTTAAAGCAAGAGCAGCTGAGTTTCCAAACTCGCCCTCTTCCTCCCTTCTTTTTCATATTCATGAGCCTTGGCTTTAAAACAACAGAGATTTGCCGATTGGCCAAGTATCCTTGTATAAACCTCCCCCCCCCCCTTCCCTCTAAAAAAAAAAAGAGAGAGAGAAAAAGGGGGAGAAAATCTAAAATCCCGATGAGGTTTCGATGCAAAATGCACACGCACACACACACTACATCTACATGGCAAGAGCCAGAGTCTAGTCAGCTATTGTGAGATGTTAACAAGGACCTGCGCGAATCTGCCCTGGATTCTTATTCATTGTCTTCTTCTTCTTCTTCTTCTTCTTTTTCACTGACATTTGTGGGAGAAAAGAATGAAAGAATTTATTGATTTGGAAAGGTCAGGGAGAGGGGGGAGGAGAGTGGAGAAGAGAGGACAGAGAGAGGAGAGAGATGAGAGAGAGAAGAGAGTGAGTAGGGAGGAGGGGAGAGGGAAGAGGAGAGAGAGGGGGAGAGAGGGAGAGAGGGTGAGAGAGAAGAGAGGGAGGAGAGAGGAGAGATAGGAGAGAGAGGAGAAAGGGGAGACAGAGGAGAGAAAGAAGAGAGATAGAGAGAGAGAAGAGAGGGGAGGGAGAGAGGAGATAGGAGAGAGAGAGAGAAGAGAGGAGAGAGAGATGAGAGAGATGAGAGAGAAGAGAGAGGAGAGAGAGATGAGAGAGAAGAGAGAGGAGAGAGAGATGAGAGAGAAGAGAGAGAGGAGAGAGGAGAGAGAGGAGAGAGAGGAGAGAGAGGAGAGAGGAGAGAGGGGAGAGAGGAGAGAGGAGAGAGAAGAGAGAGGAGAGAGGAGAGAGAGGAGAGAGGAGAGAGGAGAGAGAGGAGAGAGGAGAGAGAGGAGAGAAGAGAGAGGGGAGAGGAGAGAGGAGAGAAGAGAGAGGAGAGAGGAGAGAGGAAAGAGGAAAGAGGAGAGAGGAGAGAGAGAAAAGGAGAGAGGAGAGAAGAGAGAGGAGAGAGGAGAAAGGAGAGAGGAGAGAGGAGAGAGGAGAGAGGAGAGAGGAGAGAGAGAAAAAGAGAGAGGAGAGAGAAAGAAGAGCGGGGAGAGAGAGGGAAGAGAAAGAGGGAAGAGAAGGAGAGGAAGAGAGAGGGGGAGGGAGGGAGTGAAAGCGAAAGTGCGACAGAGAGGAGGAGAGAGAGAGAGAGAGAGAGGAGAGGACAGCAAGGGATAAAAGGAGAGAAGAGAAAGAGGAGGGGTGCACTGTAGGAGGAAAACCTCTGCTCAAGCATCCGGACTTGAATACAAAACAAATCAGATAATGAATGGATTTGTCATTTAGGGGTCTCTTCTTCTTCTTTTTTCCAAATTCAATTTCTGCGCTTTGTGCTTGGCAGCGACAGCTAAGAAAAGGAGGCTTGTGACGATATTTACCTGCGCCATTAGACAGTGACCGTGCCCTAACTCTCTCAGGGGTTCCAGCCACAACAGTGTATTCTGAGGCGGAGAGGATACACGCACAAAGAGATGGAGAAACCAACGCACTAAACGCAGTAGGGGGAGGGATACTGAGGGGGGATACTGACAGAGTGCGCCTCCCGGTTTCTCGACGTCACAGCGTGAGGAGAAGGGGGAAGGAATATCTCGCCCCACCCACTCTCTCTCTCTCTCTCTCTCTACAACTCCCCTCCCCCTCCTCCCTTGCCCTTCTTCCATTTTACGGGGTAGCTTGGCAGTGTTAAAAACCCTGGCCGCCTGGTTTATACAGTGACAACGGCCCGTAATGAAACAAAAACAGCCCCTGACATATCCTGCCCGGGACAGACGAGAGGGGGAAAGAGGGGAGGGAGGGAGGGAGGGGAAGGAGGGAGGCGAAGGAGGGAAGGGAGGGAGGGAGGGAGGGAGGGAGGGAGAGAGGGAGGGAGGGAGGGAGGGAGGGAGGGAGGGAGGGAGGGAGGGAGGGAGGGAGGGAGGGAGGGAGGGAGGGAGGGAGGGAGGGAGGGACGGTGTGGACAGTACGGGCCCCAACAGAAAGGGGGGGGAGAAGGGAGAGAAGGGGGAGAAGGGGGAGGGATCGAGGTAGAAGAGATGCTGGTGTGCTAATGTGACTTTCGCGGAGATCCAGTCTGACAGCTTTAGCTCTCGACAACAACCCCCCAAAAAAGGGGGAGGATATTAGACGGGGAGAGGAGGAGGAGGAGAAGAAGGAGAAGGAGGAGGAGGAGGAGGAGGAGGGACGGGCGGGGAGGGGAGGGGGTGTGGTAGAGGGGATGCGAGAAGCTGAATGAGTTACCCGAGGGCAGGGACGGATGGATGAACGGACGATGAAGGGAGAGGCTAGGGGGGCTTAGAAAAAAAAAAGAGGGGCACCGTGGTGAGAGAGCGACGGCAGCGGGGTTACAGTCTTGAAAAGTACCAAGAATAAGACGGAGAAGGAAGAGGAGGAGGTTAGTAATAAGTTAGTGGAGGGTAGTGAGGGATAGAGGGATGGATGGATGGACGGATGGATGGAGGGGCGACGAAGGAGAAGGCTGAGGAGTTTTAATATAGAGGCACATGCCCATATATACATCTTGGCAGTAGAACAATAACAGCACGCCTACTATTACTAGAGCCACTTGCCAGATTATAACGGAGTTCGATTGAGATGGCTCGCCTGCTTCCCTATCGGCACCCTCCCACTTATCTGCCTGCCTGCACTGCCCACCCGCCCACCTGCCCAGCCCGCCTACCCACCCACCTGCCCGAGTGCCCGGCCCGCCCATCCACCCGCCCGGTTCCTATTCTGTCCCCCCAAGAGCCACGGGTCACTCAAGGACAAGGTGCTCTTCCCCCACTGATTCCCACCTCAAAAGAGCCCCCCCCCCCCCCCGCCCATTCACACACCCAACCCCCCCTTAAACCCTAAACCCAATCGACACCCACCTCCCCCATCGTCCCCTCCCCTCCCCTCCTCTCCAACCACGCATCCCACCCCCAATCCATTGTGATCAATCCCACACAATGTCCCCATTTCAGCCCCGACTATGCCCACATGTGCAGGTGGTTTCATCATTGGGGGGGGGGGGGGAGGCGGAGAGGGGATGGGTCAAGAGAAGGCTGTGACATTTCCCACATCCCTGCCACCCCCCCCCCCCAACTCAACTCCCAGAGATGGAAAAAAAAATGACACGGACGGCTACGGCCTTTCATCCACACACAACATCGCCATCGGGATTTCTAACGGATAAGATTTGAAAAGTTTAAGTGGAAGGTTTGCGGAAGGCTTGCGGTGGCACCATGTAGCTCTTCTCTTTCGAGAAGGAGTGCAGCTCGAAAAGAGCCGGTAACTTAACATATCGGGTAGTGTTATACTCTATCTGTCATCAGGTGACTCTGACGATGGGTAGCAGAGAACACACAGCCCGAAACGTTGAGTTACCGGCTCTTTTCGGAGCCACACTCCTTCATGAAAGAGAAGCGCTAGTACACGGTGTCACCGCAAACCTTCCACTTAGTATTTCCACCGTGCAAACCTTCAAGTCTTATCTGAGTTACCGGCTCTTTTCAGAGCCACTTTCCTTCGTGAAAGAAAAGTCCTACATAGTGTCAACGCAAACCTTCCACTTAGTATTTCCACCGTGCAAACCTTCAAGTCTTATCTGAGTTACCGGCTCTTTTCAGAGCCACTTTCCTTCGTGAAAGAAAAGTCCTACATAGTGTCACCGCAAACCTTCCACGTAGTATTTCCACCATGCAAACCTTCAATTCTTCTCCAAGTTTTTGCCCAATGATGTTTAGCGGGCCAGGCGTTTCAAAACTGGCAGGACCTCTCTCGGAATGCCTTTGAGGGAGGTCCTGCTAGGATCGTAAACGTAAATGTAACAAGTGTGAGACTCGCATTTCAGTCAGTCAGCAGTGGGTAAAAAGGTTCTCATCTACAATTTGAGAACAGAAATGAAACGAAAAATGGAAGTTCGTCACCAGGGGTTCGCCCCCCCCCCCTTGTTGAAATAGGGCAAATCCCTGTTGCAGTGTATTCTCCTCGACGCCAAAGATCATATCATGTCCACGAAGGGATGTCCTACTTATGTCGTACAACGTCATGCATCAATGGGGGAGAAATCGATCATGAATATGCACTGACTCTCTCCTACCCCACTCCAAAACCATAAATTCGTATTCCTGCACTAATTTTGTCAAACCTAACTACGTGTACTCTATGAAAATAGCTGCAGGCAGTGGGTTATTCAGGAGTCGGTGGACCGACGTGTGCTGCTTGTGTGCGTCATATGAGGGCTGTTTAAGGCAGTGCGGTTGTGTCTGTGGTCCAGTGCACACGGTACAGGTATCGACCGCTGGCCGGCATTACCTATCAGAGTGTCCCCCCCCCGCGTGTTAGTCATGGTCACGGCATGACGCCTCGGCAGTATCCACGGCAACGCTGGCCTAAAGTTCCCCCTACCCCCCTCTCTGCCCGCGATGATGACGATGGCCTTACTGTATAACTTAAGTGCACTAGAAGAATGGGTCGGTTTTTTTTTTTTACGGACACCGCTTGAACGAGTCCGTTCCGTCTACATGCAATTGACTCATGCTGAAGTAATGGCAACAAGTACTGTACTGTACACTGCCCTAGACCTTGTGCAGTGAGGATGACGCGTCTTCGGACGATTCAACCGCACGGTCTCATCAACATCCAAGAGGGGAATGATTAACACCTTGCCTGTTTGCTAATAATCCTTCTTTTGTCTTAAAATTTAGAGGGGCCTGACGTCAGGCCCACTAAATTTTAAGATCTAAATTTTAAGATTTACATTTTGGTAATTTTAGTCAGTAAGCAGTTTGCAACATTTTTGTATATCACCTTAAATCCTTCTTTTGAATTTTTCCCGGTGCCAGTACCTAATCCCCACCCAGCCCCCCTGCCCTTCCCTTTGATCCCACCCTACCAGCTATCCTCTTCATCCTCTGTCATCCATGTCCCAAGAGCTACATGTACCCCCTTCATATTTGCTTTTGTCCTTATCATTTCACCCTGGAAAAGGGTCCTGCAAGGATTGAAACATCAGGCCCCACTATTTTTTAGATTTGTATTTTGGTAATTTTAGTCAGTAATTGGTCTGCAACATTTTATTGTGTACATAAACGCACATGTTCAAGTGCGCTAGACCAGAAGATGTGTCCATGGATACAGTACACTGCACCAGAAGATGTGGGCACAAATCTAGTGCCTTGTGGAGACCTAGTCCAATAGGTTGAATAGGTCTCCACGGGGAAATTGTAAAGGTGTATCATAAGTCTCCGCAAGGTTTTCACGAAACTGGTATTTGGAAAAAACTCAAACACAAAAAAAATTGTGATGGGTAAGAATCCGTCGCAAATTGAAGTGTTATATATGAGGGACATACGGTCAAAATTTCTACCCAGGAAAGTGAATGTGGTTGAAATGGGAGCATTTTTAAAACATAGTTTCTCACTCGGTTGTATAGAGCACGAGAACAAAGCAATGTCTCCACAAGGATACAACAATCGGAATGTGTGTCCATATACATGTATGCAAAGGTAAACGTGCATACGTGCAAGTACACCGCACCAGAACACGTAGTAATAATAATATCATTATTGATAAAAAAAATCATTCATAACGAAGATTACACAGTGCAGCACTTAATGAAGGGGTTTTCTAAACGCTGAATATTAACAAAGGGAATATAAGGCATTGAGACAGGCTGAGCATATCTGCATGATGGATACACCTTCATACTGAATCAGTGAATGCATACGCCTGTGTACATGTATATCTCTATTATCATAAATGTCGACCCATTCTGTTCTTCCAAAGGCCATCCGACTAGACTGCATGCACCAGGCGAGGCCGAGATTGAAATCACAACTTCCTCTCAGAGGTGACAGTATCTCTTCCTATTCCAATTGTTTGGTGTTTTTTTCTTCTTCAAATAAGCTTAAATAAAGGGTTCATAGCCCTGACACTTCGGAAATCAAGGGCAGCCGTGTTGTTTTGAAGGTTAGGGTAAGGTGGGGGGTTAATGTCCATCTCCTCACAATATTCATCCACTCCATGGCGAAATTGTCTATCTACACTAGAGCCACTTTTGAAGGGAGGGCTAGACTATTTCCAAAGTGCCCAATTTCTGGACATTCCAAATTTCAGAAATTACTTACTCATCGGGGAGTTTGTGATGACATCAGACATTCCGTGAAATTTTAAAACTCGGAAAATCAACCATTTTCAAGAAAAGAGAAAATTTGTAGAATTTCCAACGAATTCCTTTTTTTGTGAAAATAGTTCCTTTCACAAATACCGCCCTCTGTCTCTGAAAAAAAAGGGGGTAGCACTTCATTTCGCTTCCACGGTCTATTTGGTACACGCTTCAATCCTACCCACATTACTTGTTCACATATTACGTCATTATGGCCTATAAATCAAACGGACCAGACGAAACTTGTTCCCAGCAGAAGGGCATCAAGTGATTTCAGCATCTGAATGCACTGAGGCCCTTTTTGCCGGGCACCCCACGAATTATAATACGTGCATTATGAGGAACAGGGGTTAGGTATAGAGGGAAGAGACGTCCTCTTTTGTGCTGTACTAACAGAGTGTGAAAGCCCAGTGGATTTACTTTATGCAATTTAGATCATTATCATGAATGATACACAGAAGCACAAACCTCCAGTAACCTAAAATGCACATCACAGCAGTCCCATCTGCCGACCGTCCCTAAATTAATTTCACCCCCCCCCCCCCCCCATCTTCCCACAGAAAGTTACAAGCACCAGTCTAGCAACATCACTCAAGGGTGCGCAATTTGGCGGTCTGGTACCTGAGCTTGATTCTCACGGCCCGACCCCGAACCCAACCCCCCCCCCCCCTTCCCAGGGTGATGGCATATCCCAGAAATCATCCAGGGTCCCTGGATGATTTCCAGGAAGGGGGAAAGACAGCCAACCCCCCCCCCCCCCATAAAAAAAAATAAAAAAAAAAAAGTGGAGAAAGAAGGGAGAGAGAGAGATAGGCAATCTGCCACGGCAACGCATCATTCCCAGTGACTCACAGCTGGTGACAGCACTGACCCACATACAGTACAGTACCCTGTCTAATCACTCTAGCCAGTTACAACCCCTTTCCCACTTCTGTATGAAATCTCCGGGTTATCTCAGGGGGGTAACGGCAAGCCTCAACCCCGAGATACCCCGGGTTGGAATTTGGAAACGGTTGCCAGGAGGTTTCCCAGTACACTTTTCCCGCCCCGGGTTAAGAAATACAAAAAAAAAAAAATTGGACGTTACCCTGGGGCTAATTAACCCTGCTCGCGACCAGGGTTAAGGATGGAAATCTGGAGGGTAACGGCAAGCCTCAACCCCGAGATACCCCGGGTTGGAATTTGGAAACGGTTGCCAGGAGGTACACTTTTCCCGCCCCTGGTTAAGAAAAAAAAAAAAAATTGGCCGTTACCCTGGGGCTTAACCCTGCTCCCGACCAGGGTTAAGGATGGAAATCTGGAGGGTAACGGCAAGTCTCAACCCGGAGATACCCCGGGTTGGAAATGGTTGCCAGGATATTTCCCACTACACTTTTCCCGGCTTGGGTTAAGAAAAACTAACAAAATTGGCCGTTACCCCGGGGCTTGTTAACCCTGCTCGTGACCAGGGTTAAGGAATAGACATCTCGGGGTTAACGGCTGAAGTGCATGGAATCTCCCTTGCCCCTTGTTTGAGCGAAACTCAGGGTCGATGCGACAGATGGGAACAGAACTCGGGGTTAACGAACCCCGGGGTAATAAAATGCTTCACCCCGGGTGACAAATCTCAGGGTTAAGCAGTTTGCGTAGTGGGAAAAGGCTTTAGTCCACAACTCTACAAGGTGGTTGGATGTAATGCCAAATGCTGGCACCTCCTACGATTCACAAACTCTCCACTTCTCTCCTCCAGGCAAAGTTTTCTTCGCCAATTTCGTCAACATTGTTCAAAATTCCCCAGTCAGTTGTTCTTCTTTCCCTTTACATGTTACCAGTATGTGTTTCACTTCCCTGCCCTAAGATGGCGGCCTTCCCAAATAGTCAACTAGTCTTTGTCGGAGTGGGGGCGCCAGTCTGAAGCTTTCAACCATTAACTGCCGCATATCTCCAGGGATCGTAACCCCATTTTTCATCAATCAACAAATTGCTGTAAACCACGCCACAGCAATTTTTGGGGGATCCATCAAGTGGACGCAGCTTTCTATTTTCTTATAAACAAAGTCAAGGACAACAAATTAATACTCTTGCTGGCAGTTCATCCACTCAAGGATACACATCATATTATAGTGTACATGTGCACGTGTATGATGTACATGTACTACATGTATAGGCTCTACAGTACCAGGTCCTACAGTACAGTACATGTATAACGAACATGCCTTTTGGCTCCCAATTTTTGTGTACAGTATGTGGCCGCAACTGCTATATTAAATGAACGACCGCTATACAGAACAATTTTCATGGATCCCGGGATGTTCATTACAGCGATGTTCCGCTGTATACAGTACACATGCAGGCTACATGTACACACACATGTACACAGGATAATGTACATGTACACGTACATGTATGCAGTGTACATGTACATGCACACTGTACTGTACTGTACTGGTACATGTACATGCACATGTACACTGCATTCATGGACATGTGCATTTACAATGTACATGTACATGTATGCAGTACATGTGCATGTGCATGGAGATGTACATGTACTGTACATGGCCCTACAGTACATGTACATGTATACATACACATGTCCATGTGATAATAATGTACAGTACATGCACATGCACATTACAGATCGGCATGCAGTACGTAAATGTACGTGCACACGATACAATGCATCAATGCAAATGATGGCTGGTAAAAAAAACGTGTCAATGACGTCACTGGGCACACACTGTGCGCATACAGAATAGAGGGCGACCATTGCTGTCCCCAACAACCCCCCCCCCCACACACACTGGCCACTGCGTCCATTCCTCCTCCTCCTCCCCCTCCTCCTCCTCCTCCCCCTCCTCCTCCTCCTCCTCCTACATGTATTCCTCAAGCCGGCTATTTAAATGTCACCATCGGTTATTTGTATTCTGGTACAACCGCGGTACAACCTACATTACATGCATGGCTATGTATGCATGTACAGTAGAAGTACACATTACCCTGCTATGTCGACACAGTAGACGATCATACAATGTTCTACCATCGACTACATGTACAAATGTACAAATGTACATCATTGTACATGTGCATGTACACATTGTACATGTGCATGTACACATTGTCATAATACTAAGCAGTTAAAGAACAAAGGGATGCTACGTACAATCTGTAGCTGTTCAAACTCAAAGAAATACAAATGTACCGTATTTAGGTACAATATGCATTATTAAGAGGGTCATATCTACTGCATGCACAGGCACAGGGTATGCATAGCATGTACACATGTACACATGCGTGTATGCTGTTCAGTACACGCATACATATAGGTACATGTACATGTGTAATATGATTATGAGCATATACTGTACTCTACAATAGTACATGTATGCATGATGTACGTGTACACTGTACAGTACAGGTATGTGTGTGCACCCATATACATGTATACATGTATGTGCATGTAGAAATGTAGAAATTGTGCATGCATAAGTGTGCACACATGTCGTTTGCATATACAGGTACATGTACATGAACTGTACGTGTACATGTACGCTGTACCTTTGCATGTACATATAGATGTAAAGGTACATGTGCGTGTAGCATTGTGAGCATATGATGTACATGTACATGTACAATGTAGGTACAAACGTATATGTGCATACTGTACTTTTGTGGTGCATGTATCCCTGTGCATACATGTACATGCATGCACAGGTACATTGTACATACATGTACATGTGTGTATACAGCACACGTGCAGTGCCACAGACAGCGCCACAGAGACCGTCCGCAACTGCTACATAATGCACACCATTGCCCTGCATCGCTCCGACATAAGGACAGGTGGCAGGCGCACAACCACGAGCGCGGCGCACAGTTGAGCCTAAATGTCAGGCCGGGCCTGCGAGGGCAGGCTGGCCCCCCTACGACCGGAGACGGCTCCGGCACACGGCGGCGGCGCGGGGAGCCAGACCGAAGATTTTTTTTTTCTGCCCAGATGCAAATGTGACCCGGTGCCTGCCTGCATGTCCCTGCCTGTATTTAGCGTACGGCGTACACGCGCACAGCAATGGATTATGCCTTCATCTTCTCCCCTCTGCTGCAGATTTGGTTAACTAATTACATTTAATGTTATTTACGCTTTACAAGTACATGTGCGCATGGGGGAGGGGAGGGGAGGTGGGGGAGGGGAGGGGAGGTGAGGAGAGAGGGGGGGGGGAACGCTATGCTCGGATGAGTGGAATCGTACTGATTCAAAGCAATAGTTCAATCGGACTTTAATAATGAAGCCACTAGTCTGGGCGCGAATGTAGGTTGAATAGGTCTCCACAGGGAAATTGTAAAGGTGTACAGGTCTCCACAAGGTTTTCACGAAACTGATTTTTGGGAACAACTCAAAAACGGGAAATTTGGCATGGGTAAGAATCGCAAATTGAAGAGTTATATATATAAGGGAAGTACATGTACGGTCCAAATTTGTACCCAGGGAAGTGAATGTGGTTGAAATGGGAGCATTCTTAAAACATCCTTTCTTGTTCAGTTGTATACATGTACCCAGTACCTGTACTGCACTATAACAAAGCCATGACTCCACAAGGATACAAAAATCGGTATGTGTGTTCCTCTTCAGCTATTTAAAAACAAAATCACACAGCTCAGAGTAGCACACAAAAATGTTGCACACATGTACACGTATGTGCATGTTAAGGTACATTGTACATGTGCATGTATTGTGCATGTACATTACATGTACATATTCACGGACAGTACATGTATTATGAAAAAAGTTCATCTACTACATGTATATGTAGTATGTACATGCACACTTCCTTCAAAGTACGGTACATGTAACTCCTCAAACTTTAAATGGTCGGAAATTGGGCACTTTGCAAAAGGTGTCCCCTAGCTTCCATTCAATTTCAAATTAGCATTGCATTAATGATATTGAAAGCCATCATTTGGGTTAGTTTTTTTCAAGGAGAAGGAATGTGATTGAACAGTGAATACCAATGAAATGTATAGGATTACGTTGCATGCAATGGATGCAATGGTATAATATACCAGTATGATTATGCCAGCATGAAACTGTGGAAAAAATAAACAGACATTAATGCAAATTTGGTAGAGATCTCAAATGTACACAATGTATGCAGTGTCTGGTGGTATCAAAATGTCGGTTTTGTTTGTAAAATGTGCCAATTCATTACCAGTTTCAAGTTCCACTTTTTTGTTGCTGGTGACCTTTGGATGGTGAACTGAATCACTGCGCCGGTCGGAAAAGATGACCCTAAGTACACACCCAGAAATATGAACACAGGTATGGTATGCAAGTTACCCCATATCTGCCTGACTGGTCACAGCACATCAACAGTGTTCCTGCCTAAGCCCCTATCACACCCAAAACAAAAATCTGTGCATTAAAAGAGAAAATTGTCAATGACAATGACAGCTTTTCCCCAAAAAATTGAACCCAAACAAACTAAATACCAGTGGAAAGAGTGTGAAACTGTGAATGATACGAGAAAATCTGAAATATCATAAGCCATATCAGCAGAACAGTCAATGGGATAACACCATAATTTTCAGAAACCTAAAAAAAAAAATTGAAAAAAGGAATTTCACGAAGTTCGGCATTTGTAGCTTTTCTGCGTCCTACGGGAAATCACGTACAACTGTAACTCGGCAGAATCTCGGTTAAATCCTATATTCATATGTACACATACATTTACATGTATGTACATGTACATGTATGTGTACCATGGTTTCCACTGCCTTTTAAGGTGGCCCACCTTAGTGACCTCACTGCTTTGATGGGCCACATTGCGTCTCGGTCGCCAGAACTTGCCACCTCGGTGCTGAAAACCACACCGGAAAGATGGACACGAAAGCATCAGCGCCTGGGTGAAAGCAAAGCGACACTTAAAAAGATCGGAAAACATCCATGTCCACAGATTTCCTTCTGATTTACACAGTTTGTAGATGGTCACGGTAGAATCCTCATGTTGAAATCTTACGGTCTGGGACGCTGTACTTCTTCACACAAACATTAACAAATAGTGTATTACTCGCGAGTAATAAACTATTTCCTACACTACAGAACGGTGCGTAAACCATGACGGTATTTTGCATTTTTCCGCTTTCTCACATTACCATCTGAGCTAAAACCTTTGCAGGATTTTTTTTTTTTTTTGGGGGGGGTGTTTAATGGTTTAACACTCAAACTGCAGCAATCTTTTGACCTTTACCGATGTTGTATTCTATAGGGCCTTTAAAGGGTTTTCCCTGAGTCCGTGTGCAACAAATGACACCACTCCTCCGTCCAATTTGTGGCCCTTGGTGCATCGAGTTAGCACTGTGCCACGACGTTCGCAAATATCCCACACTCCAGAGCTCGTTAAACTCCCAAGCTCGTTACACTCCCAAGTAAATTACCGGTTGTCACCTCGAAAAGAAAAAAATCAGGAGCGGGGGGGGGGGGGGGGGGGGGAACCATATGACCTATACATGTAGAGTCTGGTACAGCACAACCACATGAAGATGTGTTGTTGTACATTGTACATACGGTCCGCGTACACGTTCAAGTCTATAATGTATACACTTTCACACTATCTCCCCCAACCAACCAACCTCCCCCCCCCCCAACTCTCCAACCCCCCCCCCCCCCCCGAATGCAAATGTGTCATCCAAGACAATTGACATTCTCCTCTACTCAGTCAACATGCACATTGTCCACTGTGGGAATGGAATGGAAGGGACGATGGAGGCTACAATCTTGATCCAGGGGTAGTAGTGGCAGCACAACCTACATGTACATGTACAAAAAAAAATAATAATGCGCTCGGTGCTGCTGCCGTACACAGGCCAGGATTGGGCTTGCTCTTCAGCCTCCGTGATTGCTCTCTCTCTCTCTCTCTCTCTCTCTCTCTCTATCTCTCTCTCTCTCTCTCCCTCTCTCTCTCTCTCTCCAAAGAGTGCACATCATCGTCAGGACAGACAATCAAACTAAACACATAATCATTGAATGTATTCCTTTTTTTCTTTTTTTCTTTTTTTCTTTTCAGGGGGGGGGGAAGGGGGGGGGAAATTGCATCAGAAAAGGAAAGCCTGAGAAAATAGCGTTGCTTATCAATACACTTCGTATCCGCTTCAAGCTCTGACATTTGGAACGCAAGAATGTCAGGCCGAATCTCAAAAAAAAAATTAACGGCTCTCAAAAAAAAAAAAAAAATATTCGAGGGCCTGATGTTTTTCAATCCTAACGGGGACTTTTTCTTGAAGATTCAGCCTCTGAGAAAGGTCGTGCTAGGTTGGAAATGTGATGCCTGTAATTGTTTTTTTGGTTTTTTTTCCCTCGAGATTTGGCAATTTTGGTCATCGAGTCGGCAAGCAGTTGGCTACATTTGGCGTCCCACCAAAGAGAGAGAGAGAGAGAGAGAGAGAGAAAAGAGAGAAGGCTCGAGGAGATTACAGAAGCTGAGGAGTTGCCGTGATTAGTTGAACATATGGCAGATCCGCAGTGACATGGAATACATGTATTACTAGAACAGGAACAAGAACAGAGGGGGGGGGGGGCTCATCACAGCAATGGACACTCAGTGCTCATCTGTGGAAGTCAAAGTGTATGTAGTTCAGACCGCATTGGCTGACGCCTATGCCAAAGCTTTCCATTGATCGATCAATGATCTATTGATCAATCAATCAACCAATAATCAATAATTAAATTAATCAATCAATCAACTAATCACCAAACACTAATCTCCAATCAATCAATCAATCAATTGACCAATCAATCAATCAATCAATCAATCAATCAATTAATCAACCAATAACCAATCACCTATCTCCAATCAATCAATCAATCAATCAATCAGTCAATCAGTCAAGCAACCAATCAACCAATAATCAATTAATCAATTAATCAATTAATCAATTAATCAATTAATCAATTAATCAATCAATCAATCAATCAATCAATCAATCTACATGTACCTACCAACCAATCAACCAATCAATCAACACACAGACAATGGAACGAAGACATTTAATTGATTTTCCTATACTGTAAATATGTGAATCGCTTGCATCACAGGTGGCCCAGTTTTGACAATGATTTTTTTTTACACCAGATTTAAGTCTAGCCTATTTGGGCCGTCATCTAGGGAGGGAGGTGTGAGGGAGAGAGAGATAGAAAGGTAGAGGGGGCAGAGGGAGGGGCAGAGGGAGATGGAGAAGTAGAGGCAGAGGCAGAGGCAGAGGCAGAGGCAGAGGCAGAGGCAGAAGCAGAGGCAGAGGCAGAGGCAGAGGAAGAGGCAGAGACAGAGGCAGAGACAGAGGCAGAGGCAGAGGCAGAGGCAGAGGCAGAGGCAGAGGCAGAGGCAGAGGCAGAGGCAGAGGCAGAGGCAGAGGCAGAGGCAGAGGCAGAGGCAGAGGCAGAGGCAGAGGCAGAGGCAGAGGCAGAGGCAGAGGCAGAGGCAGAGGCAGAGGCAGAGAGAGCCACACGCACAAACAAACAGCAACACACACAGACGGGAGAAGGGAGGGGAGAGCGAGGAAGGGGAATGAGTAACCCCTGACATTTAAGTCAGCCATCCATCATACGTGCTGTGCGCGCACACGGCACACATACACACACGCACACACAAACAGACAGGAGCAGTGTAGGCGCTGTACGTGTACGTGTACATGAAGATGCCGGGACGGCAGCGGTGCTATCACACGATAGACGGGACCCGTCGGCACTCAGGCTACCAAGCACCCTGGGACGGCCGGATGCCTCACTCGACAAGTACCGAGCCTTTACGCAACCGGGACAGTGGTAGTTCACACACACACACACACACACATAACATACAGTGTCCCTCATCTTCTCTCTTGTCCCTCCCCTCCCCCCGTCTCACCTCCCAAACAAGCCTCCCTCCTCTTCTCCTTTCTCTTCCTCCTCCTCTTCTCCCAACGACAGCCATCGCCCACCCCCCTCCCCGTCCTCTGCCTCATCAGTGGCCAGTGTGCCCCTCCCCCCATGTGCGCAGAACCCCCACCCCCTCCCCCACCTCCTCCCCCCATCCCACTCCATCCTCCCCTACACCCTCTCCCCTACCACCCTCCTCCACCTCCCCCTAGCGTGAAATTGCTTGACACACTAAAAAAAAAACATCGTTTAGATTAGACAATCGTTTAGACAATCGTTTAGATTGAAACCCTGCAAGCCTTTAAAAAACAACAACAAAAACCACAACAATGAATCAGCAAGTAGCTTAAGGGCAAATAGGCTGTGCAATATTGTCTTGTTTTCTCTCTTTCTTTCTTTCTTTTTTTTTTTTTTTTTTTGGCGCCGCGCCGACAATTGGTCATTGTTGGTGGCCGTATATTGTTTGCGTATTGAGGCAGTCTATTAGCATAGTCTGGTTGCATACTAATCAGCTGCCTGCACTGACGGCCATGGAACGGCCTCTGCTCCGTTGGGCTGCGCTGGGCTGTGCAGTGCTGGGCTGTGCAGTGCTGACAGTGGCTTACTTGTGCAGTGCGGCGTAGCCAGCCTCGGTAGAGATTTTTCAAGGACCCTACATGGAGTTGCCATTTGGTGGGGGACGGGCAGGCTGTGAACTCTCTCATCCCCCTCATTCTCCTCTCTCTCTCTCTCTCTCTCTCTCTCTCTCTCTCTCTCTCTCTCTCAGACCCTCTTTCTCTTCTACATGTATCTCCACCTCTCTCTCTCTCTCTCCTCTCTCTCCCCCTCTTTCTCCTCTCTCTCCACCTCACACTCTCTCTGTTCTGTCTCTAAATTTCTCTTTTCCTCCCTCCCTCTCTCTCCCTATCTCTCTGTCTCTCTTTTACATCCCTCCCCCTCTGTCTCTCTCTGTCTGTCTCTCTCTCTCTCTCTCCCTCTCTCTCTCAGACCCTCTTTCTCTTCTACATGTATCTCCACCTCTCTCTCCCTCTCTCCTTCTCTCCCTATCTCTCTGTCTCTCTTTTACATCCCTCCCCCTCTGTCTCTCTCTGTCTCTCTCTCTCAGACCCTTTTTCTCTTCTACATGTATCTCCACCTCTCTCTCTCTCTCTCCTCTCTCTCCCCCTCTTTCTCCTCTCTCTCCACCTCACACTCTCTCTGTTCTGTCTCTAAATTTCTCTTTTCCTCTCTCCCTCTCTCTCCCTATCTCTCTGTCTCTCTTTTACATCCCTCCCCCTCCGTCTCTCTCTGTCTCTCTCTCAACCTCTCTCTTTCTATCCCTCTTTCTCTGTCTCTCTCTCTCTCTCCATCTCTCTCCATCTCTCTCCACCTCTCTCCCCCCTCCATCTCTCTCTTTCTCTCTCTTTCTCCCTCTCTCTGTCTTTACACACACACATACAAGTGCCATGCAACACACTGTGCACAGGCTGAGTACTGCATTGTGTCTCATATATTATGCAGCGAGCGGGGAGGATGGAGATGGGATAGGGGGGGGTGGCGTGGGGAGGGGAGGGGTAGGTTTGGCTTTGGTTTGGCCAGGCCGAAGCCTGTTAAGGCCCCAGATACAGCTTAGCCTAAGCTAACCCAATTTGATCCCCAGTCGCCTTCCATATATCTCGGTGAGGGCCAGAGCCCTGCTTGAGAGAGAGAGGGAAGAGAGAGGAGGGGGAGGAGGGAGAGAGAGGGGAGGGAGAGAAAGTGAGAGAGAAGGGGGGGAGATACAGACAGAGACAGGGGAGAGAGTTAGAGTGAAAGTGAGAGAGAAGGGGGGAAGACAGACAGAGACAGAGGAGAGAGTTAGAGCGAAAGTGAGAGAGAAGCTGTGTATGGTACAAATGTACATTATTCTGAATTCTTACAGAATAATGCACCCACTGCTGCATCTTGTTGAGTGCAGCAGGGTTAGGGTTAACAGAATCCCACAGAATGCACCCACTGCTGCATCTTGTGGAGTGCAGCAGGGTTAGGGTCCACAGAATCCCTACAGAATGCACCCACTGCTGCATCTTATCGAGAGCAGCAGGGATACATGCACATGTAGGGTCTAGAGAATGTCACAGAATGCATCCGCTGTTTTGTCAAGTGATGTACGGTACATGCACAGTGCATGTGCAGTAGACCTACATGTAATTGTAATGTAGACCTACCCATGTGATGGTGCATAGTGTCCCCAGAATCGCATAGAATGTGCATACATGTATTGCGTATTATGTACAGGACATACCAACCAAATACAAGTATCAGAAATCACCTTGTTAGTTGGTTCCATGCAATTGCATATCACACCATGTTACCCAAGCAACCAAGTGCATAGTACACACACAAACCACATGTACTGTGCAATGTACACAATGTACTACATGTACACAATGTGCGTATACATGTACAGTATAGTACATGTGTACATTATCCGTCGTACATGAATACTGTACATGTACAGTGTAGATGCGGTATATGTACCCCAAGCTGCATCCTCCCAAACCAGTAACAGCATAAGTCCTGGCTACAACAACACAGGTCCCTGAAATCTGCAATAGATATCACCCTGGACCCAACCTAATCTTTTTCCCAGATCGCAATTTCTTTTTTCCACTCTTGCTTAGTTTGGTTGCCCTTTTTCCTTGTGATTTTCTCTCTCTCTCTCTCTCTCTTTCTCTCTTCCCTCTCCACACTTTTTCATCCTTGGCTAAGGCACCGACCTCAATCCCTCCCCACCCCCCCCCTCCCAAATCCACGGCGATGGCGAGGGGCCCTGCAATGCCCCTTGCCATCATTACCATGACGACGGCTCAACCGCTTTAACATTTGGCATACCGGTCCGGTGAGACGCTAAGCCGTCGAGGGATTTTCAAGACTGCATCTAGCCGGGGAGACAGATTGCTAGTAACCTCCATCAATTTTTTTTTTATTTTTTTTTTTCTTCTTCGTCTTCTTTTTTTGTTTGTTTCCCCCCTCACTTCTGCCCTGGCAACCTGCGTTTGCCTCCCATCAAAATTTATGAAACATAGACAAATCGGCTGGCTTGGCGTTATTTCTCGTTTAATCATAGATGGAGTCATGATGGAGGCTCAGGGATCTGGGGGCGTCTTCAGCTCTCACCAAGTCTCAACCCCTCAGGATGAAGCCTTGCCAAAACAAGAAAGTATGGTCATGTGCAAACGTGTGGTACAAATGTACAAATGTCTGGTACAAATGTACATGTATGGTGGTAGAAATGTGTGGTAGAAATGTATGGTACAAATGTACATGTACATGTATGGTACAAATGTACAAATGTATGGTACAAATGTACATGTATGGTGGTAGAAATGTGTGGTACAAATGTGTGGTACAAATGTACAAATGTCTGGTACAAATGTACATGTATGGTGGTAAAAATGTGTGGTAGAAATGTGTGGTAGAAATGTGTGGTAGAAATGTACATGTACATGTATGGTACAAATGTACAAATGTATGATACAAATGTACAAATGTATGGTACAAATGTACAAATGTATGGTACAAATGTACAAATGTATGGTACAAATGTACATGTATGGTGGTAGAAATGTGTGGTAGAAATGTGTGGTAGAAATATATGGTACAAATGTACATGTATGGTACAGATGTATGGTACAAATGTATGGTACAAATGTATGGTACAAATGTATGGTACAAATGTATGGTACAAATGTATGGTACAAATTAATGTACAGTATGGTGCAAATGTATGGTATGAATGTATGGTACAATTGTACAAATGTATGGTACAAATGTACAAATGTATCGTACAATTGTACAAATGTATGGTACAAATGTATGGTACAAATGTATGGTACAAATGTATGGTACAAATGTATGGTACAAATGTATGGTACAAATGTATGGTACAAATGTATGGTACAAATGTATGGTACAAATGTATGGTACAAATGTATGGTACAAATTAATGTACAGTATGGTGCAAATGTATGGTATGAATGTATAGTACAATTGTACAAATGTATGGTACAATTGTACAACTGAATGGTACAAATTAATGTACAGTATGGTACAAATTAATGTACAGTATGGTGCAAATTTATGGTATGAGTACAATTGTACAAATGTATGGTACAAATGAACAAATGTATGGTAGAAATGTATGGTACGAATTAATGTACAGTCGGGTACAAATTAGTGCACAAATATATGGAAAATTGTACAAATGTATGGTACAAATGTATGGTACAAATATACAGTACAAACGTACCAGGGGTATGGTAAAAATGTATGATACAAATGTACAGTGTATGGTACAAATGTATAAATGTATCTCACAAATGTACAAAGGTTTGCATGGTGGGAGTACATGTACCAAGTGGAAGGTTTGCGGTGACACTCATGTAGCACATCTCTTGTGAGACGCATCTCAGGCAGACCCCACATCGCTTGAAACGTGGGGTTAGCATCTCTTTTCAGTCCCATACCCCTTCTCGTAACAGAGAGCGGGAGTCAGCGGGGGGTTCGAATCCCACCCAAGCAGCCTGATTTTTTGTTTTTTATTTTAATCAGGCATCGGGCAAAGCGCTGGGCATTCAGTGCGTACTACGTCGAGCATGGCAAACCCTCGTTGAATTACATTCTCCTGGACGCAAACATCTATGAAACTTTCCACACAGAAAAAAAATTAAAAATCGCATGCCTGGTAAAGGGTGTTCTTTCAATTTTTAGAAGCTCCCCTAATCTTAACTTTAATCAAACTCTGGAGAGACTTCGGAGACTACTTCTAGGGCTTCCTGGTGATGGTCTTACATCCAATTTTTATTTCCTTTCCTCTTGCTCCCTATCTCCTCCGAGTGCCACGATCAAATCCTTACAAAGATCTACCCCGCCGACCAGGATTTCTACCCAGCCACAGGCAGGGGGAAAACAACTCGAAGTGGACGTGGTCAAAGAGAGACAGAGGAGAGGGAGAGGGAGACAGAGGAGAGGTAGAGATAGAGAGAGGGAGTCAGAGAGAGAAACAGAAAGACAGAGAGGCAGTGGAGAGGGAGACAGAGGCAGATAGAGAGGGTCAGAAAGGCAGAGAGACAGGGAGACAGACAGAGAGAAATAGAGACACAGTGAGGGGAGAAACAGGAAGACAGGATGAAAGAGACAGACAGACAGAGAAACTGAAAGTTTTACGCAGAAACAGAGAGAAAGACAGAAAGACAGACAGGGAGAGACAGGAGAAAAACACAGAAGCAGGGAAAGAGGCGACGCAGCGACGGTTGGAGGTAGGGAGAGAGAGGCAGGCATCGAGGCAGGCAAGGAGGCAGGGAGGGCGTGAGAGAGGCAGGGAGAGAGGCAGGGAAGGAGAGAGGCAGGGAAGGAGGGAGGCAGGGAAGGAGGGAGACAGGGAGGCAGGGAGGGAGGCAAGGAGGCAGGGAACGAGGGAGGAAGGCAGGCAGGGAGGCAGAGAGGGACGGAGGCGGGGAGGGAGGGAGACAGGCAGGAAAGGCAGGGAGAGAGGCAGGTAGGCAAGGAAGGAGGCAGGGAGGCAGGGAGAGAGGGAGGGAGGCAGGCAGGGAGGCAGGCAGGTAGGCAGGCAGGGAGGGAAGGAGGCATGGAAGGAGGGAGACAGGCAGGGAGAGAGGCACGGAGGCAGGGAAGGAGGCAGGGAGGCAGGGAGAGAGGGAGGGAGGCAGGGAGGGAGGGCACCCACTTCCAACCGGGCCTTTGAGCAGTGTCTGCGTAATTGCATTATGGGCAATCACTTACGGGTGAGAAGCATTCGTGCCTCGGGCAAGTAGGGTGAGGAGTAGGAGGAGGAGGAGGAGCAGGAGGTGGAGGAGGATGCGGTAGGGATGGGTCACGTCTTAACAATACATGTTGGGACAGGCAGGGTGCATTTACATGCACGTATCTATCACACCATCCACCCCAGTTCCCCAGATGCCTGACAAAGTGGAGACAAATAAACTTCAATGGACTGTGCGGCCGCGCTCTGTCCTAAGCCGTATGACCACTGGCTGTGACAAGAAAGGGGATCTCATAGAAATGGTCTTTAAAGTTTCAAAGTACATGTAGAACACACAAATGTTGCAAACTACTGGAGAACTGCAGATCCTGAACTTGTGAGGACATGTTAAGCATAGTTCTGAGGTGCTGCATCCACTTTGAGCGATCCACGGAATGCTGCATCCAGGTTTAAAACAATTGGTTGTTTGAATCTGAATGAAAGTGGGGGTGTGATCCCGGCGGATACACGGCAGTTAATGGTTGAATTGCTTCAGACTGGCGCCCCCACCCCGGCAAAGACTACTTGACTATTTGGGAAGGCCACCCTCTAAGGGCTGGATAGCTCAGATGGTAAGACCGCTGGTGTGCCAAAGACTAGTTGACTATTTAGGAAGGCCACCATCTAAGGGCTTGATAGCTCAGATGGTAAGAGCACTGGTGTGCCAAAGACTAGTTGACTGTTTGGGAAGGCCACAATCTTAGAGCTGGATAGCTCAGATGGTAAGAGCGCTGGTGTGCCAAAGAACATTGACTTTATGGGAAGGCCGCCATCTAAAGGGCTTGATACATGTAGCTCAGATGGTAAGAGCACTGATGCATGAAACCAGAGGTCTCGGGTTCAAGTCCCAGTCCACTATTTCTTTGCCTTTTTTTTTATTTTATTTTTAATATTGATCAATATATCCCCGTACATTTTTCTTGACTTTTTTTGGGGGGGGTGGTCGGAGATCTTTAACAGATTAGATGTTTTGATTTCTTTAGAGAGACCTGACATTTATAACCCCCCCCCCCCCCAAACCTGTCTCGACGGTAGAGGGGCCCCTGTGAACTAAGTGACAGGAAGCTGTTGGCATTGGAGTCCAATTGATAAAAATTGCCGGCGCACAGCGTCTAACGCAGGACAAGCGCCCGAGAACCCGCATGCCTCACGCACTATGGCAACAATCAATCACTGAGGAAGGCCGTCCCCTCCCCGCCCCTCAAAAAAAAAAAAAAAAAAAAAAAACCTTATCTGTTTGTTCTTGCTTGCAGGCTAGTTTGTAGGTCATTTGCCGGAGAGCCCCTGGGAGGACATGTCAAAGGTCAAGGGGACGGCGCCGGCCGCTTCTCTATTAATTTGGCTGCAATGCAAGCGCCCGTGAAAAAAAAATGTACGGTAGCCTAATGGTATCTATACAACATCATGGGGATGCAGTCTTCCTGCATTGTATACATGTAGACCTTTTATACATCCCTGGATTAGGGTCAAACACAGGATTCGTCCCTGTCACGCCAAAAAAACCTGAAAATCAATTCTGACTGCAGTTTTGCCACTGACTATGAAGGGCAGCTACATTAGCCCTACTGCCCGTGACATTGTTCTCCCGGCAACTGTGCTCAAAGGCTCCTATTCTTTAGTGAGAGAAAGAGAGACATGGCGAGAGATCTATGAAACCAACGATCAAGCCCGAGCCTGTAAGCCTTCATGCTGCAAAAGGGCCATAGAGTACTTGCACGTATGCGTACACGTATGCGTACACGTATGCGCACAGCACTGTGGCAATCTACCAGTACATTAATTTACACTATGTACACATGTACACGTACATGTACATGCAAAAAATTTGCAAACTGCTTACTACATGTACATGTGTAACTAAAATGACCAACAAGCAGATATCAAAAGAGGGACGGACGTTTCAATCTTAGCAGAAACATTAGCTCACATGTACATGTACATGTATGTGTACACCTGCACAATGTACATGTGCATGTGTACATGTACATGTACATTATATACAACATGTACAGTACATGTACTGTACATGTACATGTGCATGTTAAAAGTACAGTACATGTACTTCGCTACATTCATACGCATGATAAAAACAGTTTAGTATTAATGGAACGCCATAAGAAGGACATTTGGCACTGGTTTGAGTTTTAAGACTATTTATTACAGCATGGGATACACAAACAGTGCATGTACTGTACATGTACACTGTACATGTTCATGTTAAAAGTACATGTACCGGTACATGTACATGTACAGTACATGTACATGTTAAAAGTACATGTACCGGTACATGTACATGTACATGTACAGTATACATGTACAGCATGAACTGTACATGATAGTATGCACTATGCATGCACATGTGTACATGACATGTATGAAAGCTATCTGGTACATGTACATGTATATGTACATGTACATGTACAGTCATGGTACATATACAGTGTACATGTACAGTGTACAGTACTGTACATCCACAAAGTGCATGGCCTTGGTGAGCCAAATTGAAATACAGCAAGCGCTGTGCATACATGTGTGGCATTTAGTGGTGCAGGATCAATTAAGCCCATGGCCTCATTACCATACATGCATGTGCATACCCAGACAACTGAATGTCCGATTGCCATAGAGACCAGCCGGCCATAGACATGTACATGCGGTCTGTCAACAGTGTACATTGTGCAATATGCATGGGAAAGCTATATCAATTGCCGATTGTATTGGCTCTGCGCATACTGCAAGGGGCACAATTGCCGTCCGACATGCCGCAAATAGACCAATAGTTAATGGGACCACAAATTAATTACACTGTGCACCCTTAATGAGACTGGTCATTTACAGTGATGGCCAATGGTACGGTAAGCGTACAATGGCGGCATGTAAATTAGCACACACGCGTACATGTACATACCGGGTAGGTGTGAGTACATGTGTACACTGTACACTAGGCTATAGTACTGTACGTGTACATGTAGCTTGCCCCACACTGCACATAGTCCCCATGGCACACAAATGTACACTGTGCCTGATACCACGGAGTAATATACAAATTATACATGTACTGCCACTTCTACCGTACAGTGCATTTATAAGCATGTGCACAAAATATAGACCGATTGCGCGACCACTGTTTACATGCCATCACGTGACTTACAGTGGGTATTTTTTCATCTCATTTGGCACAGAGCAGCGATGGAAATGTACAAAGAAGAATGTGGACAATATGATAGTCTTCAATAGAAATGATAGTCTTCTTTGCTCATTTCCACCCCTGTTCTGTCATCCAAATGAGATGCAAAAAATAACCACTATAAGTCACGTGATGGCATGTAAATAGTGGTCGTGCAATTGGTCTATTCTACATGTAACATGGGTGTACATGTGCATGCACGGTACAGTACATTGTACATGTACAGTACATGTACATACAATGTACAAGCACACATAATTATGCGCATGTGCTACTACATGCATACATAATATAATATTACTACTGCCAAAGATTTGAAACATGTTCAGAAACGGGTACAATGTACGGTGTACATGTACCTGTGGACATATGGTACATGTACAAGTACATCAACATGCAGAATCCAGGCGATTTCTGGGTTGAGGCGACATGGTAAACGAGTAGTCAATGCATCCGTATGTACCGTAAGGGGTACCCACAATGTTCGCATGGACAAAACTGACAAAAGTGTGGCTGAATCCGAACTACACAAATGAATCTTTACATCAAATTACACAATTCTGAGTAATGTGCGCGTGCAATTACTGATGCAAAGATGACACAGTACAGGATTCACTTATTTATTTTGATATACAAAAATGTTGCAAACTGCTTACTGACTAAAATTACCAAAAAGTAAATCTAAAATTTAGTGGGCCTGACGTTTCGATCCTAGCAGGACCTTTCTCAAAGGCAGAGTGCACTGCCTTTGAGAAAGGTCCTGCTAGGATCGAAACGTCAGGCCCACTAAATTTTAGATTTACTTATTTATTTTATTCATCGAGTTTAGCGGAACATTGCATACTGACAGGTAATTGAGCTGAACAAAGATCCCCCCCCAAAAAAATTGTTTTTTTAAATAATTTCATGCTGAAATGTACATTTTGTACATTCAATAAGGAACTGTTCTCCTCAGAGGAAAAAAAAATCATTGAATAAATGTACGGGGAAAAAAATCATACGATTTATCAAATGCCCATTAGCAAAACATGTCAGTTTTGAATATTCATTATTGAACAGCTGCACAAGAAAAAAAGTCCGGCGGTTGGGGGCGAGCCGCGATTACGACGACAGTTGTCCATTTATTCCTGTCTTTTTTAACACAACAGTGACAATGTGGAATCCCCCTCCAAACACGTGACATGGCGATACAAGTATCTGTGAGACGGCCACGGATAATGGCCCCCCGGGAGCCATCAATTGTCAATCTACATAATCCCACTCTTACATTGATTGGCGGGGGGTGGGGTGGGTTGGGTCGGGGGGGGGGGTGGGCGTTGGTTGTAATAATCCAAGAATTAAATGAACACATAATCGCTGTTGAAAAGGACGAAAAAAAAAGAGAGAAAAAAAAAATCAGGTCAGCGATAAAAGCTTAGGACAGCATTCGGGAGTCATTTGCATACCATTTGCATCAATTGACTGAGTTGCTTTTGTTGGGGGGACTAACAACGAAAATTCAAATTCCTATTCATTCAGTTTGAAAAATTAGTCGCCTGGAAATTCGTCACTTTGCACAAATTGGCAAAATTTCAGATGGGGGAGGGGGGGGCGGGGGGAAGGTTGTGAGGGAAAAAAGGGACAGCTGTTGAATGTTAACACGGCCTGTCTATATGTACCTTGTACCCCGTGGATGTACCTTGCCTGGAGTACAACAGTGGCACAGCCCACCAATGGCCAGTACAAAAATACAGCCAAGCCAGATGAGATCGTGGGACCAGTGGCCAAAAAATCATCATATAGAGGAGGGGGGGAAATGATCGTCTTCACTGTGATAGCTAAAAGCTTATCGTCAAGCCGACTGTGAAAAAGCATCATGCTGAATATGACTGAGTAACAGAGACAGAGAGAGAAAGAGACAGACAAAAATATAGACAGAGAGAAAAAACAGAGAGAGAAACAGAGAAACGGAGGGAGAGAGAGATAGACCTAGAGAGAAAGAGCAGGAAACAGAGAGAAAAACAGGGAAAAAGAGAGAGAGAGAGACTTAGAGAGAGAGACCTAGAGAGAAATGACAGAAAGAAAGACACAGAGAAACAGAGGGAAATAGATAGAGAAACAGAGAAACGGAGAGAGAAACAGAGAAACAGAGAGACTTAGAGAGAGAGACCTAGAGAGTAAGGCAGGCATGGTTCGGTCGGTCACACTGGTTCCCGACCGGTTCAGCGACACCGGTTCCCGGTTTTGAAAATAACCGGGATGTCGCAACACTACTAGAGAGAAATAACAGAAAGAAAGACAGAGAGAGAAACACCAAGAAACAGAGAGAGAAACAGGGAGAGAAATACCAAGAAACAGAGAGAGAAACACCAAGAAACAGACAGAGAAACACCAAGAAACAGAGAGAGAAACACCAAGAAACAGACAGAGAAACACCAAGAAACAGAGAGAGAAACAGAGAGAGAAACACCAAGAAACTGAGAGAGAAACAGAGAGAGAAACACCAAGAAACAGAGAGAAACACCAAGAAACAGAGAGAGAAACACAAAGAAACAGAGAGAGAGAAACAGAGAGAGAAACAGAGAGAGAAACAGACAGAGAAATAGACAGAGAAACAGACAGAGAAACAGACAGAGAAACAGACAGAGAAACAGACAGAGAAACAGACAGAGAAACAGACAGAGAAACAGAGAGAAACAGACAGAGAAATAGACAGAGAAACAGATAGAGAAACAGACAGAGAAACAGACAGAGAAACAGAGAGAGAAACAGAGAGAAACAGACAGAGAAATAGACAGAGAAACAGACAGAGAAACAGACAGAGAAACAGACAGAGAAACAGACAGAGAAACAGAGAGAGAAACAGACAGAGAAACAGACAGAGAAACAGACAGAGAAACAGACAGAGAAACAGACAGAGAAATAGACAGGGAAACAGACAGAGAAACAGAGAGAAAAACAGAGAGAGAAACAGAGAGAGAAACAGAGAGAGAAACAGACAGAGAAATAGACAGAGAAACAGACAGAGAAACAGACAGAGAAACAGACAGAGAAACAGACAGAGAAACAGAGAGAGAAACAGACAGAGAAACAGACAGAGAAACAGACAGAGAAACAGACAGAGAAACAGACAGACAGAGACAGGAGGGAGTGCAATCCCCATCAAATAACAAAACAGGAAATTGGACCTGAAAATCGTTTTTCAGGAAGGAATCGGGATTGAACGGCGTGTGGCCCCAAAAACCCGGCAAAGTCATCCGAGCTGGCAACGGCAGATCGGGAAAACCGCAGCACATGACTTACAACAACAGCGGTCACATGACTGTGCAGCAAACAATGGCACATCCTCAGATTTTTTTTGGGGGGGGGAGGGCCCTGTCACTGTGACTCGTGACATTTACGTGGTGTGTGATGATTTCATGGTCACCCGCAACCAGAAAGGGGGGGGGGGGACTGCCACTGTTTCCTTTCAGCCCCCCCCCCCTTCCATCCCCCTCAAAGAAAATATGTTTATGTATGTCCATGAGAGAATGCCATGGCATTGGTAGTGTTCACTGGAGGATACATTTTGTAGTACAAGTACGTGCAAAATTAGAAGCAATGGAGATACGAGCTGAGCAGTCGACCAAACCCTTCGTTACACACGATCAACAGCAAATCCATGACAGATGCGCAGAAACCATAAGGCCGATTTTTTTTTTTTTTTTTTTTTTTGATTTTTTTTTTTTTTTTGGCAACTTCGCCTCAAAACAAGGCTATAAAGCCACTGAAGGTTAATTGCTAAGGAAAAAAAGGAGAAAGAGGGGGACTCGGGAAGGCTGGAGATAGGAATTGACATTCCTCTTGAAAAGGGCACGATCGCAGGCTGGGGGGGGGAGGGGGGGGGGAAACATCAGCCAGAAAGGGAATTCCAGAGAGAGGCTGAACGAGGGAAGACGCTCGCTATAGATCACAATTTACGATGGGTTGTCCATCGCAAGCCGAATTGCAATGCATCGTAAGGCCTTGTGAAACCCTCCCCAGGCCTCTAGTCTAACCATTAACGTGTACCAAGAATTCTAACCACGAGCTATCCAGCCTGTACGTACGCAGGTTGGGGAGGGAGGGGCAGAACCCTACAGATCACCTCCCAGCAATACACTTCAAAACGCGTCTCCTTAACAGCCTTTGGCAAAGGTCCAGTCGAGATGGAAACGTCGGGCGCCAACTGCATAGGGCCGCTTGAGCACCGAAATTCGCTTTTAAAAGCAGAATAAGTCATGATCCATTAGGAATAGTCTGCCATTTGGTCTGGTTCGCGATTTTTTTTCCACGGTAACTCAACGTTGCGGGTGCTGTGTACTCTGCCCGTCGACAGGAGACCGACGTTCGTCGTTCAGTCTCCTGGCGGCAGGCTTAACACCCGAAAACGTTGAGATACCGGCTCCTTTCAGAGCCGCACACTCCTTCTCGAAAGAGAAGTGCTACATGGTGTCACCGTCAACCTTCCACTTATAGAATTTCTAGTTCTACCATGCAAACCTTTGCGGTCTTATCTGGTTCGCAATTGGGACAGTTGATTGAGGCAAGAGTTGCTGAGCAGTTCTTCGGGAATAGCTTGGAGAGGGGGGGGGGCGGAAGACGGGGTCCAAACGACACAGCTGCCAAGGAGGATGAGGAGAAGGTTTTTCATGTCATGTTTTTCTTCTTTTTTTTCACCCGAAGTTTGTTTTCTTCTCTTCCTCAACCAAAAAAAAAGGGGGGGAATTCAAGTTACTTACGTGTACACTGTAAATAACATTCCCTCACTTTGCTCATTTACAACCACCCCCCCCCCAAAAAAAAGGTGACCCATATCGGTCCGGGAGAGGTCATCACCATGGTGACGACACAAGGGGCTCTGGCAGCAGACAATGGGAGATACAGGTGACTCAGAGACTTCTATGTGCGGCGCTGTACGGCGTGGGGCCCGTCATCATTGAATTCTTCTGGAGGAAGTCGTGGCGTTTAGGATGAATTATGTATGCCGGCTGGGAGGAGAGGGAGGAGAGGGGAGGAGAGGAGAGGGGAGGGAGGAAGGAGGCGGGGACAACCGCGATGCTCTTGTTCTTCTTGTTGAATAGGCAGCAGACATGTGCGCAGCCACTGTGCATTTCAATCCGTCCATTTGCTTTGTCGTATTGTGAAGCCCAAAGAAAAATGATGAGGGGGAGGGGGGGGGAGAATCGCAATGCGAAATAATGACGTTTGACTCTGTGACTGTCTGATTAGAAAGAGAATGTGTCGATAATGAATCTCGTAGCAATTTTGATAACAATGTAGGCCTGGGCTAGGGGAACGGACCATCCCTTAAGTGCAAGAGGGGGAGAGGGGGAGGGAGAGGGGAGGAGAGAGAGGGAGAGAGAGGGGAGAGAGGGGAGAGAGAGAGAGAGAGAGGTGAGAGAGAGAGAGAGAGAGAGAGATAGAGGGGGAGGGAGAGAGAGAGAGAGAGAGAGAGAGAGAGAGAGAGAGAGAGAGAGAGAGAGAGAGAGAGAGAAAGAGAGAGAGAGGGGAGAGGGGAGAAAGGGAGAGAGGGGAGAGAGGGGGAGAGGGGAAAGAGGGAGAGAGAGGGGGAGAGGGAAGAGAGGGGAGAGAGAGGGGGAGAGGGGAGATAGGGGAGAGAGGGGAGAGACGTGAGAGACAGGGAGAGACAGGAAGAGACAGGGAGAGACAGGAAGAGACAGGGAGAGACAGGGAGAGACAGGGAGAGACAGGGAGAGACAGGGAGAGACAGGGAGAGACAGGGAGAGGTTGAGGGGAGAGGAGGGGAGTAGAGAGGGGGAGAGAGAGGGAGAGAGAGAGGAGACAGAGAGGCGAGAGAGAGGGAGAGAGAGAGAAGAGGAGAGAGGGGAGAGATGGGGAGAAGGAGAAAGGGGGAAAGAGGGACAGAGAGGAGAGGGAGAGGGGAGAGAGAAAGGGAAGGGGAGAGAGGGAGAGGGGAGATGGGGAGAAAGGTAGGGGGACAAAGGAGGAGGGAGAGATAGAGGAAGAGGGAGAGGAATAGGCAGAGAGAGGGATACAGGGAGAATGGGAGAAAGAGAGGGGAGAGAGGGAGAGAGAGAGGGAGAGGAGAGAGAGGGCGAGAAAGGCAGAGAGAGACAGTTATAAGAAAGAGACAGTGGAGAGAATGAAGGAAATCTCCATGCACTCGAGAGAGGGGAGAGAGGGGAGAGAGGGGAGGGAGGAGAGCGGGAGAATGACAGAGAGACAGAAGAAAGCGACAGTGGAGAGAATGAAGGAAATCTCGATGCACTTGACAATCTAATCCCCGCGGTCATTGGACCAATTAACACTGGCTGTGAGCCAGCCCATCTCCCGGAGGCCACTGCTTCTATATTAAGCAAGCAGAGCGAAGATGACAGGGAGGTGTTTTTTTTTTTTTTTTTTTTTTTTGTCTCTTCGCATTAAAGTGAACCTGAATGTTTCTCCACCAGTGAAGAACACTGGTGAAAAGGTTTCTCTATCTCTTTAAGTTAATCTTTTTCAGTAATACGGTGGAATGCCGATATACTGAACATTCGGCTGCAACGATCATGCCCTTTGACTCTCAATTTTGTCTACAGAATATGTTGCTGCAACTGCAACGAACTACCGCTATACCGAACAAATGTCATGGATCCCGGGATGTTCGTTATAGCGACGTTCCACTGCAGGCCTATACAAAAATGTTGCAAACTGCTTGAACTTCCTAGATTTACCAAAGTGCAGATCTCAAAATTAAGTGGGCCTGACGTTTCGACCCTAGCAGGACCTTTCTCAAAGGCAGAGAGAAAGTTCCTTTGAGAAAGGTCCTGCTACGGTAGGATCAAAACATCAGGCCCTCTAAAATTTTGAGATTTATTTGAGTCAATCCTTTTTTTGGGGGGGGGGCAAACAATAAAAGGAAAACCTGACTGGGAACTTTTGAACAATTTTGGAAGAAAAAAAGGGCAAAGAAAGCTTTGACTGGACCGGGACTTGAACCTGAGACCTCTAGTTTTTGCGTACCAGTGCTCTTAGCATCCGAGCTGTCCCGCCGTTAGATGAGTCTTAGCAGTTCATAAAATTGGCCGCTGAGGTTTGACCCCAGCCAGATCTTTGATAAAAGGTCATGATATATGTTAATTAATCATCCGATCCTGATAATCCATTTCAAGCAAGATGGGTATTTCTGCCTTTTTTCTGGTATTCGAATATGTTTCATTTGTTGTTTCGGTTTTGTTTTTTTAAATCATACTCCCCAGGCATCAAATTTCAAGCTGCCAACTCGGCCAATTAGAATTTGTGAGAAAAAAAAATTGAAAAATGACAAATTACTTTTCCACCCTATGAGAAAATTATAAAAAAAAATAATTTAAAAAAAATGTCTTGTGGTACATTTGACAAATTCAAAATGTTCTATGAGCAAAGTGAAGACGCGAATAAATTGCGTAGGAGGCTAGAAATGGAGACGTTTATTTATTTTGTTTCCCTCGGTTTGACAATGACATTTTTTGGGTGAGGGGGGAGGGGAGTGGTATAGGAGGGGACGGTTACATTTAATTTCGTCAGCTCCGATTCCATCCAATTCCACGCTAATGAAAAAAACCAGTGAACCGGTACTCTGATTTAAATTGTACTCCAGAGCAGAGGGTTAAAAAAAGGGAATAAAGAACACAGCCCTACAATTTTCTTCGCTGCGTGCGAGCTGAGAGGACGGAGGAGGAAGAGGAAGAGGGGGAGGAGTAGAGAGGCATTTTACATATCTGTATGAAACTTGTTCCCCTTCACAGTAAAAAAAATCTGATTTTTTGTTGTATTGTAACCAAGCCCGCTCCAACAGTGAATTACTTACTAACAACTATAGGTCGTTGGCTTTGGGATTTCAATCATCCACTTACAATTGTTCTCTTCTTAAACAAGAATTCCTTGCAGGGAAAGGACATTCCTCAGGCAGTCAGCTACTGTACCTTTTAGCAGAAGACTTCAGAGATCGTGAGGACAAAAAGCATGGAGGGAGGAAAAAAGGTTCCATACTGCTTGCCGACCTACATGTCACAGACCAGAATGTGAAACGCCACAAAATCTTCAAGGCCAGATCTTTTTTGGGGGGTGGGGGGGGGTATTCCCTGAGCATCAGGACCCTTTTTTATTTCTCCAAAGGCAGAATCACTCGCGAAAAGGTATTGCTGGGATCAAAATCAATTGAAATGTTTTTGAGAACGGTCCTGCAAGGTTCCAAAACATTTGAGAGGTCTTTGAGAAAGGTCCTGCTAGGATCGGAAACATTTGAAATGTCTTTGAGGAAGTTCCTGCTAGGATACAAACGATTTGAGATGTCTTTGAGAAAGGTCCTGCTAGGATACAAACGATTTGAGATGTCTTTAAGAAAGGTCCTGCTAGGATACAAACGATCTGAGATGTCTTTGAGAAAGGTCCTGCTAGGATCAAACATATTTAAGAGGTCTTTGAGAAAGGTCCTTCTAGGATCTAAAACATTTGAAATGTCTGGTTGAGAAAGGTCCTGCTAGGATCCAAAACATTTGAAATGTCTGGTTGAGAAAGGTCCTGCTAGGATCCAAAATATTTCAAATTGTTTGAGAAGTCGGGCCCTCAACTTTTGGCATTTTTATCCTTAAATAGTAAAATTCTTATTTTGAAAATGTACAGCTGTTTTTTGTTTGTTTTTGGGGCAGGGGGGTTCAATCAAGAAACTGGACAATCATTCATTCAATCAAACAATTTTCAAATCGCAACTCAAAAAAAAAAATGTACAGTGAGGCCTGTAATTTGGAATGTGTTGTCAGAGGGGAAGGGGAAATTAGGCTTCAAAAGCAGCCTTTTTTCCGTGTGTTCTAACCATCCATCTGGCAATCAGCAAACATGTGTCAATCTAGCATCTGCACAGAGCATTAGTTTTTTTCCATTGCGTCTCCCATCACTCAATGCGCCTTTCTACTAAGCTGCAAACCAATGTTTCTCGGGCACTTCAGAAAAGGTGTGCCCACCACAAAATACAGTGTATGTGCAGCACCTCACTATTCTAACAGAAGAGCTGGTTTACAGGTTTGTTTTTCTTTCTTTCTAAATGCAAACAAGCGTTCTTCTAAAATATGAAGCGTCTTCGGGCACTTCATATTCTTTCTCTTGAACTCATCTGTCTTCGGACTTTTCAACCACATGGTCTCAACATCCAGGAGGGTAATGACTAACACCATGCAGCTTTCTGATAATCCTTCTTTTGTGTTCACTCCTCCACACTTCTCTCTTTGATCTTTCCCCCTGTTCTCACTAATCCCTACCCAACTCCTTGCCCTTCCCTTTGATCTCACCCTACCAGCTTTACTCTTTGTCCTTTGTTTCACATCCGTGTCCTATTCACTCCCTTCCCCCTTCCTTCATGTACATGTATCTGTGTTGTCCTTGTCACTCTGCCTTTGAGAAAGGTCCTGCTAGGATCGAAACGTCAGGCCCACTAAATTTGAAGATTTGCAGTTTGGTCATTTTAGTCAATACGGTAAGCCGTTTGCAACATTTTTCAGGCATGCAACTCTTGAATAAGAACGAATGAAACTGCGAGCGCGAAGCACGAAGCCCTTACGGTGTGTGGTTTGGGGCCTGCTTAAGGGCCCGGGAAAATTTTGGATTCTAGATGCTCTGTGGTGCATTCTGAGTAGTTTGGGACAACTTATGACTTTGATTTAAAAAAATATATATATATATATATATATAAAATATATATTTTTTTTTAATGGCCGAATTAAGTAAAACGTGGAAATCCGCGGATCCGCGGACAAGTTGCATGCCTGATTTTTGTATATCACTCTCCTCCCCTCTCTCCCATGCGATACATAAATGCGACCTTTCTTTCTCTCGAGCTCGTCCTGTCATCAGTGTCACTTGGCATAATGTAATTTGCCTGCACCGCTCATGTATGTACAGTGAGTGCATGCTGCTTGAGCATCCCATTACCTACTGGTAGTCATAAAACTACAATGTGAATGTGTAGGAGACTGTGCATGACCAATATTGCATGACTGTCGGGTGTGAGATGCACGCAAGGGGGACAGTCATCGTGTTCAGTGTGCATGTACGGATACATGTTTTGCAAATGTTCACTACAGAGGTAAAAAGTTGAAGTTCGTCAGAGTGGCTTAAAGCCCCTGCACAACATTGGTAAGATCGAAAAACAGAGAAAAGAAACGAGTAAAGAAATTGTTTATGTCTCACCCCTACATGTAGATCTAAACGATTTTTCGGAAAAAGATAGTTGAATGCTGCAATTTCGCAAAACAAATGAAGCGGTTTTCACAATTTTATCGAGACTCGGTTAGCGGATTGGGCTGAAATGTTCACAGGTGTGGTATTTCATGCATAAATTTGTATGTTGGATCAGACAACGTATGGATGCTATTCTTTGACCTCAACCCATGTTTTATCCCTTTAAGGCTTCCATAATATACATGTATGTGTATTGTACATGTACAGACACATACCTACATGTACAGAATGTACAGTACATGTACATGCACATCTCCAATCGTTTAGATCTAGGGGTGAGACGTAAACTATTTCTTTACTCTTTTCTCCAAAAATACAATATTTTAGACAGACATTTTTCAGTGCACGGTTTCTACTATAACCATCTTCAAACTGTATACCCGGTAAGTTTCATGTAAATCTGTGAACATTTATGTTTTTCAATCTAACCAATGTTGTGTAGGGGCTTTAACATAACACACCAGTATTGATATATATGCACGTTTGCATTGTGCAATGTACCGGTACATGTACATGTACATGGAACAAGTACCTACAGTACATACATGTACATGTACTGTACATGTAGGTCCCAGTAGTGTACCGTACATGTGCACGTCATCATGCGTAAACGGTATGACCTACATGTACAAAATTGGTCGAAGCACAGCCTCATTATGATCGCAATGTCGTCAGCACCAATCAATTTGGTTTGACGTACGCGCTCCCCTTGCCCATGCATATTCATCAGGCGGCGGGTGAATTTGAATAAATCTGCATACGTGCGCGCCATCCATTACTCGTACCGACAAGCACGTCAGCGATGAAAAAAATAATAATAAAAAATTCATGTAAGACTGTAAACGTACTTTAAAATGCTTTTAGGTTAAATGCACACGTACTCACATACGTGTACACTGTACAGTATATGTACAATGTACGTACGTGTTGAGTTAATTTTAAAATAGAATGCAGAAATACTGTAAATTTCAAAATACCAGCAGACATTGGCAAAAGGATTATTGAAATGTGACCAGGCTTGAAAAAAGAAATAATTTCCCTCACTAATAGGTACACATGTACAACAATGTACATGCACAGTACTGTAACCAAGAAATCAATATAATGACCCGGCACAGCGACATGAGGAATATCCCACCAAAACACTTTTCGAGTAAACAACGCCTGAAGTATCTTATCAATTCGATTAAAAAATCAATTTTTTTTTCCGAAAGTTAATGTATTTGGAGGACATTATGTCCAGAGGATTTTTCCGAAATCCGTCTCTAAATGTTGAAAAAAACAAGGATTTCGGGGGAGTGTTTGTGTACTCTTTTCATGAAAATATAAAGATCCTGCTTTTTGAATGGCCGCATTCAAGGAGTTAGACTGGTGCTGCTATATTGTGTCTGCTGCCAAATGAACGAGCGAAGTCCCCTTGTACTATTTACAACAAAGTTCATATGGAAATAAATTTGATATCATTCGAAAGCTAATTGTATACTCTTTCACATCATTTGAAAATCTCAAAATCTCAAAAGTGGGGCTTATTTCTCATTATGCTGTGCCGGGTCACATATGACTTCCGTAGAGAGGGGATATGAGGTTTAGCTCAGAATTCTGCAGACTTTAGAGCCCCTCTAAAAAAAATTCTTTCCAATCTGGTGAAAAACAGACAACATTGGGAAGATCGGAAAACATCCATGTCCACAAATTTCCTTCTTATTTACGCAGTTTGTAGATGGTCATGACAGAATCCTCATGTTGAAATCTTAAAGTCTGGGATGCTGTACTTCTCGAGATATCTTCACTCAAACATCGACAAATAGTTTACTACTCGTAAACTATTTCTTTCACTACAGAGCGGTGCGAAAACTGTGACGGTTTTGTGCCTTTTTTTCTACTTTCTCAAATTACCATTTGGCAATTTTTTGACTTTTACCAATGTTGTATCCTTTAAACCCTCGCTAGTGGAAGAAAGCAATATCTTTAAAAGATTAAGGAGCATACTGTCCAAGTAGACATACGATGCACACGCACAGTGTACCTGCCACAGATTTCGTGCTCAATGTTTACACAAATGTACGGCGTAGGCGTTGACTTCACGCCTGCACAAATACCGGGTTGTTTCTGCGCAATACCGTCCAATTTAGAACCCGTCAGTGAAAATATGGAGCTGAAATTCGTGATGGAAACTCTGTCTGCGCAGACTGGAATGATTCGAGGTGGTCTGGGGGGGGCTGACGTTTTGTCTCTAAGGAGTCCCGAATTTTTGTTTTGAAGGCGTACGTTTCTTAAAGGGGTGACTTTTGACGTCTTTGCGGAAGATCTTGCTCGGGCCAAAAGGCGTCAGTCCCTCTAGCCTTTTTTTTTTAAAGACATTTACAAAGATCTAAAAACAAGAAAGAGGGCCTGACATTTTAAAGAAGACAAAAAAAAATAGATAGAAAGGAAGAAGAGGAAAGGCAATAGAACACGGATGACAGGGGAAAAAAGTGAAAAAAAAGGAGGAAAGCTGGTGGACAGACTAGAGTGAGATCAAGGAGTATTATGAAGGAAAAGGACTATGGCTCAAATCGAGTGTGCACGAATAATGAGCACACGGGTCGACTCCAATATCGCATGCACTTTCGCATTGACTTTCTGCGCGGTGCCGGTGCAAAACGTCAGTCAGAACATATGTGATGCCGGCAACGACATTAATTACCACAGACATACTCTCCCCCCCCCCCATAAAAAAAAAAATATATATAAAAAAATTGGCCATTTGGATTGGGCTATTAATGAGCAAATTTATGCACGACCTGCCACAGTGCAATGCAGTTCCCGTTAAGCTCCTTCCTCAATCTCCATGCCTGACGCTCACTCTCCCCACCCCCCTCCCCCTCCCCCCTCTCCCCCCCCCCCCTCCCCACCAAAAACCACCACCACTACCACCAGTCAACCCGGGCCGGGAGCTCAACGTACCAGCACGTAATTTGAAATTATAAACGACGGACTTCGTCCGTCACGGTGACGATTTTCACGGGGGCCGGCAAAATGTTCCCGACAGCTGGTACGGTGCATGAAGCCCCCCCCCCCCTCAAAAAAAAAGGGGGGTGCGTGGAGATGGGGACTCAGCACACACATGTTCGTGTACATACATGGAGGGGTTGTGTGTGCAGATAGCAGATCTCAGTTCACGATGCGACACACAGCCTCTTTGCTAAATGCCACAATTCACTTTGTTTCAATTGACCGTTTGCAAGCAAAAGTGGAAAGCGGAGGGCTGGCGGTATAGGCTACAGCCCTGTGTTCAATTTGAGGCCAAGAACCATACATGTACTATACATGTATGCTATGTATACATGTATGCTATGTATACATGCTATGTATACATGTACATGTACATGTACATGTACGGTACATGTTGTCCACGGATGCACATGTACATGTACATGTACATGTGCATCCATGGACAACATGTACGGTACATGTACATGTACAGTGTACAATGTACATGTACACTATATAAATAGACCTGTCAGTCTACATGATGTATTCACTACCTGTACATGTATGTGTACCATTATGCGGCCTACAAATAGGCCTACCGGTAAGTGTTTTAATCATTTAATGTGCTGATTCATATGATTTTTGTGCACGTGTGCTATCACTGTTAAGATCCCCACACCACATTATTTTATCCTGGAAATAAACTGTTCTCACACAGTCAGGGAGACACTGTACAGGTACATGTATGTGTTCAGTGTGGTGAAGCTAATGCACAGTCTACGTTAATTGCATTCCTGAACAAACAGGAATATCGTAAACTTAAATCTACCTGTAGTGTGTTAACCACTTCGCGCCGGGGGGGTTTTCAGCGCCGATGACCGCCATACGGGGGTTGTTGAACAATGCATCATTTCAAAATCTCGCTACAACAATCGGAACAATATATTTCTGTGAAATAAATTGATAAGGGTATACTATGGGTACAAGAGAGTAAAACCTGGCACAATTCAGACGTCGTTGTGGCTTTTGTCAAGAGATTATCCGTTTGAAAAAGGGCCCTTTGTGCATCGTCAATGGACCGTAACGGACGTGTGTGTGTGCTTGCGTGTACGCTGCTGACAATCGCTGACCGCAGACTCCAGCCTCCACTCCAGGCAGTCAAATCTTCGAGTTGGTTGGCCACAAACGAGCGCACAGATTACGGTAAAGAATGTGGGGGGAATTCCAATGCCAGACCGACGACCGTTGGGCTGTGTGGCATGCAAAGACAATGTCCCCCGCGTGCTCTCAGCTGCAGCGCGGTATCCCTCGATCCTCCACAGTAAAAGTCCCACAATTGCACAATTACTGCTGCAAATCTTGCAATTCATGTGGCAACTTGCGTCAAAAAGGGTCTTTGTACTGATTCGTATTGCTTTGTTCTAAGCTGAAAAGAGTCTTTGTTTAGAATGTGGACAATAGTGGTGCCCGGATTCGGAGGGCCCCGTTGCATAGTCAAGCCAATGGAGCTCCGGATTCGGAGGTCCCGGCGCGAAGTGGTTAATATGTGTAGGACACTATTATTCCAAAAAGTACCAGTAAGGCAAAATTGCATGAAAGTTGTGGGGTTTTTTCAAGCTGTATTCCCTACATAATAGAAATAGTGCTGAGAAAATCAATGATTTTTTTTCAGTGCAGATGGTGGCCTGAGCCTTACAAAGTAAAGTGCATTAATTAAAGCCAGATCCAAAGCAATGACCATCATTATGGCTCTGGCTAAGGCTGTGGCTGTTGTTACCGGTTGTTGCACAACTTGCACAAACATTGTACACATGCACTACATAGTGATACATGTATGTAATGTAAATTGTATAATATTTGTATGCCCATGTCCATGATTGTGTAGGCTTGGGGACAGGTACATGTACATGTACATTAGAGCTGTTGCCCATAGCAACATCTGTAGCCATGGTGGTCCAAACTGATTGGCAAAGGGGTCTCAAGTGGCTTACATGTAACTCCAACAGAATTCAGCTCTTCTTTGAAAAAATGTAATTGGAAACTTAAAGGTGCATGTACTGTAGTACTTTACATGTACATTGTACATGTACAATGTACATGTATGTACGGTATGTACAATGTAATATACTGTACAATGTAATATAATGTACATGTATACACTGTACATGTATGTATACACTGTACATACATACATGTATGTACAGTAAGTACTGTACAATATAATATATTTACATGTACATGTACACACTTTATGCAGCCTGTGATGAGGAACCATGCACTGCTGTGAATGAACCACGTATAGGAGGCTGTGAATGAACCATGTATAGGAGGCTGTGAAGGAACCATGCACAGGCTGTGAAGGAACCATGAACAGCTTCTGAATGAACCATGCACGGGCTATGAAGGAAACACGCACAGGCTGTGAAGGAACCATGCACAGGCAGTGCAGGAACCACTCACCGGCTGTGAAGGAACCATGCACAGCTTGTGAAGGAACCATGCACAGGCTGTGAAGGAACCATGCACAGGCTGTGAAGGAACCATGCACAGGCTGTGAAGGAACCATGCACAGGCTGTGAAGGAACCATGCACAGGCTGTGAAGGAACCATGCACAGGCTGTGAAGGAACCATGCACAGGCTGTGAAGGAACCATGCACAGGCTGTGAAGGAACCACTCACCGGCTGTGAAGGAACCATGAACAGCTCGTGAATAAACCATGCACTGGCTATGAAGGAAACACGCGCAGGCTGTGAAGGAACCATGCACAGGCAGTGCACACACTCACTGGCGCGCAGGCCAATGCAAACAGAGAATGGGAAGGGGGGAAAAGAGGAAGGAAGAGAGAGAAAGAGAAGACCTCCAAGTATGCATTAAATGGAGGAATCAGACTAGTACTAAGTCAGTCACACTTGACCCTTCTCAATCCCCCCTCCCACCCCCCTTCCCCGTCCCCCCCCCCTCCCAGCCTGGAAAGTGCCCACTATCGGGGAATCCGGTCTACCGAGGACTTGTCTCCAATCTGGGAGGCCACTGGGCCCGACACAGTGTGCGGGTCTCGGGCACAGATTCTGCAGACATTGTGGGGGCCCCACAGTCAGTCCGACTCAAGTGTTTGTCATGAACAGAGGAGTGAGAGAGAGAGAGAGAGAGAGAGAGCGCGCGAGAGAGAGAGAGAGCGCGCGCAAGAGAGGAAGAGGAAGAGAGGGAGAGCTAAGGAGATTGCAAAGGTAGAAATGGAGCTCTTAATGGAGGGGATGGAGAAGGAACGAGGGGAAAAACATAATGGCCAAAGGCTGGAATGTTGATGCAGAAATGCTACTTGCCCACAAACAAAATATCATTCAGCACAAAATGAGAAGCTCTGAAATTTGGCGAAACAAGATAGTACAATGTACAATGTACAATGTACCGGTACAGTACACTATACATGTACATGTACATGTTTACACACATACCGATTTTTGTATCCTTGTGAAGACATTGGTATGCTCTTGTGCACTCTACAACCGAGTGAGAAATTATGTTTAAAAAAATGCTCCCATTTCAACTACATTCACTTTTGTAGGAAGAAATTTGGACCGTACGGTCCCTTATATAAAACACTTCAATTTGCTACCGATTCTTACCCATCACAAATTTCCCGTTTTTGAGTTATTTCCAAATACATGGACCGTATCAGTTTCGTAAAAACCCTGTGCAGACCTAGGGTATTAAACCTACCCACAAGGCACTAGATTCGCACCCGTGGATTCAAGGTCCAATTGCACACATTGTATCAGAAGATATGGCAAACTAACAACATGCATTATGACAACATAAGACTAGCTTGCATTTTGAAGGTGCACGTACAGTACATTTTCCAAGCACAGTGCATGTGTATACATGTACTGTACATGTACGTACATATCAACAATACACAATGTACATGTAGTCTGCAGATCTACCGGTATGCAGGAGAACAAAAATATTCAATTTTGTCAGGCTTTTCAACTATCAATTGCTTCGTCCTCCGATTATTGCAAGGCTAAAATGTAAATTTGACGGAAAAATTGATGATAATTTTTTCCCCCCACACAGTTTTCATTCCGAGTGATTTGATTTGAAGACGGGAGATACGGCACTGAAAAAAACGTGCAGGGACAGAACGGTCCGAGCAATGAGAGTCTGGCCTCGGAAATCAGCCAGAGGTCAGAGGTCAGAGGTCAGCCTGCTCTCCTCCTTTTTCATTGGAAATGCACTCGCGGGGCGGGGGGTGTTGAATAATTCATGATCCCCCCCCGAAACAGAGCATCTCTCGAGGCCATCGCAATTACTGTACGCCAACCTCTACGGGTAGGCAGGATTTCCGCCTAATGATCCTTTTAAACTTGCCCCCCTCCCTCTCCCTCCCTTCCTCCTTCCTCATCCATCCCTCCCTCTCTCCATCCATCCCTCCATCCCTCCCTCTCTCCATCCATCCCTCCATCCCTCCCTCTCTCCATCCCTCCCTGTCTCCATCCATCCCTCCATCCCTCCCTCTCTCCATCCATCCCTCCATCCCTTCCTATCTCCATCTATCCCTCCATTCCTCCCTCTCTCCATCCCTCCCTCCTCCCATCCCTCCCTCCATCCATCCCTCTCTCCATACATCCCTCCATCCCTCCCTCCCTCCATCCATCCCTCTCTCCATCCCTCCCTCTCTCCATCCATCCCTCTCTCCATCCCTCCCTCCATCCCTCCCTCTCTCCATCCTTCCCTCCTTCCTCTCTCCCCCATCCCTCCCTCCATCCTTCCCTTCATCCCTCCCTCTCTCCATCCATCCCTCCATCCCTCCCTCTCTCCATCCCTCCCCCCTTCCTCTCTCCCCCATCCCTCCCTCCCTCCCTCCCCTCTCCATCCCTCTCCCCATCCCTCCCTCCCTCCCTCCCTCCCTCCCCCTCCCTCCCTCCATCCCTCCCTCCCTAGCCCCCCGCCTTGCAATAATACGACAAAAGAAAGAAAAATAAATAAATAAATGAATGAATGAATACAAATGTGCACGGCAATGATGGCTGCGCTGCCTTTTTGACTTTTATTTCTCTCTTGGTCGGGGAGAAGTCAGTCACAAATGACCAGATCACACGGGCGGCTAGAGTGTCTAAATAGCCGCTTTGGGTGAAATGTGCCGAGCGGGCTACCGGGCCAAAGTCTACAGCGTGAATATGCTGTACAAATACCGGTCGCCAGTGACTCTTTATTTTCTTTAATAATGATATGTGCAATTGCCTGCGTACATGTACACAGTGTGTGCACTCTCATAGCCACCTAGCACATGTACATGTACATTGATTGTACATAGTCAAGTGTTACAGTATGGTATGCTTTATAGTTTGTATACAGATGGAGTTGTACACATGTACACATACATTGTACATGAGTGTGTAAATGTACATGTACACCATGTACATGAGCATGGTACAGTGTATACTGTACATGGTGTGTACATGTATTGTTCATGTTATTGTTTATGCAAAATGTACACGTACTGTACATGTATGTAATTGATGTATTGAGTGCAGCATTACATACAGACAGATACATGTACATGTACAATTTGTATGTTAGTTATTACATACCTGTATAACGTGTACATGTACACTGTACATGTATGTACATTGTACCTCAGGTGTGTATGTACATGATGTACTGTACATGTACATGTACATTGTACAGAAGTTGTACATGTACATGTACATGAACCGGTACACCTGTACACCTGTGTACAGTACAGTACGTATAATGTGCATGTGCAGTACATGCACATTACATCTACACATGTACATACATACATACATTGTACATGTACATGTACACTGAACCAACATTTTGTACATGTAGTATACAGTATATGTACATGTACATGGGTGTACACTACATGTACATGTACCCCTGTATTAATTTTTGAAGATTTAACAATCGATTGCACATACTGTACATGTATACACATGTACATGTGTATGTACATGTACACATTATTTTGTGAAATGGCTTGTACAGTACTGTACATTATATGTATGTTAAAAATGACATGTACATTTACCTACATGTACATGTACATGTAGGTAACAAATCATACACTTGCACGCATACATGTACCATGTGTACGTGCACATGTACAGTACTGCACAGTTCATGAGTATGACTGCCACCATGTGCTGTATACTGAGCACACCGACTGCGGGGAGAAACGAAAAATGTTAATTACAGTGGGTGGTGATGTGTGGAAACCCGGATGGGTAATCATGTGTTGTTTGGCGGCAGTACTGAAATGCGCCTATACTCAGCGCATGAGTACATACACTGTACGTATGGTACATGTACACATACATGTACATGTACACTGTACATGTGCATGTACAGTACATGTACATGTATACAATTTGACTCATTGTATGTGTACATACAAAACATTGCATATGTACAGTACAGTACATGTACATGTACTTGTTGTATGCAATGTAAGTACTGTTATCATGCTACTAGTGTTGGTCTACATGTACATACATGTATGTATGTATAAGCCATGAGAATCGCTTAATAAATCAACAAGCAACAGTGAAAACGCTTCACACAAGTACTTTGCCAAGTGCATCAGATTTCCTTGTAATTTCGTCTTGTTACATCTTTCCTTCCCCATACAGTTTGTGATAATCTCAGATTGCGACCGATAAAACGCATCGAGAGGCTAAGTGTAGACATAATGTAGGCCAACACTTTAATCATGTACCGTGTGTGTGTGTGACTGTGTGTGTACGTCCGACACGTCGGTATGCAACTTAACACATTGGGCTGGGCTGGTGAACATTACACATGCATACATTTACAGGTACATGTCTACACGTGCATGTGTTCATATCACAGAGCAGATATGAGCACAAACACCCATGCAAGTACATGTATGCCGTACATGTACAGCACACTATTTGATAAAGCCAAGTACAGCAGTTTGTTCAAAGAGATCTGGGCCATAAATAATGCACACGTATGTATACATGTGTGTGTGTAATCGGCACGTCATGTACAGTACATGTAGTATGCTGCAGGCAATGGCTCCACATCAGCATAATACATGTGCAGGGTGGACAGGAGTGGGTGTGTATTAATTTCATCATGACGGAGCAAGCGATCCCCACCCCTACCACATCAAAATGTCAATTCCTTCTTGCCGAACTACATACAACCTGTACATGTAGCACTCCGTGAATAAAACTCAACCTTTCAACCACCTTGACATTACACACATACAGTTCATGTAAATGTAAATGTAAATGTAAATTTACATGTACATGTACATGTACATGTAGCAGTGTTGAAGTGAACGCTTGAAATGGCACCATGTACATGTACGTCATCTCTTGGTATGACGAAATGTGGCTTTGAAAAGAGCTCATGTAATATCAGTTCCTTCTTGCCAAACTAGCACTTTGTGCACATGCACATAAAACTCAACCTTATAACCACCTTGCCGTGTTCATGTACATGTAGCACACTGTTGAAGTGAGGGCTTGCAGTGGTACGTCATCTCTTGGTATGATGAAATGTGGCTTGAAAAGAGCTCTTGTCAATTCCTTCTTGCCAAACTACATGTACAGTGTACACTGTACATGTAGCACTTCGTACATGAGCACTTGTTCCTAAAAATTCAAACTTTCAACCACCTTGACATACATGTATGTATGTAGCACAGTGTTGAAGTGAATTTCACCAACTCAACCATTTTCACAAGACCTCTGAATTTTTTCGGGGAAAAAAAAATGTCAAAGAAAATTTTGAATGGACTGGGACTTGGACCTAGACCTCTGGTTTTGCGTAATAGCGCTCTTACCACCTGAGCTATCCAGCCCTTAGATGGCGGCCTTCCCAAATAGTCAACTAGTCTTTGCCGGGGTGGGGGCGCCAGTCAGAAGCAATTCAACCATTAACTGCCGTATATCTCCAGGGATCATCACACCCCCGGTTTTCATTCAGATGCAAACAACCCTAGATGTAAACCTGGCTATTCCTACAGCAGTTTCGGGCATCACACGAAGTGGATGCATTTTCCCAAGCATTCAATTTCAAAGTGGCCCCAGTTTTTATTAATCCAGACAAGGTACAGTAACTTCCAAAATTTGGAAACTGCCTGTAAAGGGCATCTCCTGACAAGTTGATGAGTACTGTAAGGCGACGCTTGAACATGATCAAAAGCCTGCAGTGCAAGAATTACAATCTCGGACGAGTGGCGTTTCCCTTTAATTTCGGAGAGGCACCGGCGCGAGAGGTTTTCTTGAAATTCTTCTGCCTTCAAACGGAACGCGCACACCAAAGCATCAAGGTCTCGCCTCCATCCGAGTGTGCACGCCGTGCTAATTACAGATGAGAGGTGCCGGCTCCTGATTTGCATGTCTTGAAGAAACGGCAATGCTGCAAATGCACAGCTGTGCCGTTGTACAGTGCACATACATACATTGTATACATGTTTGGATGCTATGAGAGCGCATTTGGCAGATCCAGCTGCCCCGGTGGTGTACACAAAAATGTAGGCGCCGTCAATGAAATCCCGGGCTGGATTTCACCAAGCTGTTGTAACTCAACTCGCAATGGGTAGCCCATCGTAAGTTGTGACGGACCGTACAGTTTCTGCACATGGCTCGCCATCTTGCGATTGGTCATAAGCTATGATGAGTTTGACGGAATAGACCACTGGTCCAATGTACATTGTACATGTAGCATTTACAATTTATTGTACATGATTGTGTGACAGCTAGAAATGTAGCCAACAGTAATGGTGTACACACACTCCATTGAATTAGTGGTTCTTTAATGGTGCACTGCTACATCAGAATAAAACAAACAACCCTAGCCTACAGTAGAAGATATGGAAGAATCCTCAAGTGCATGTACATGTACATGTAACGCAAACTTTCTACAGCTCCAAACTCTACACAGACGAATGCAATCCCTTTCACAGGCAATGAAGAGGTCACAGGGGTGAGGTCACAGGGGTGAGGTCACAGGGGTGATCAAAGAGCAGGTTAGACCCTATGAAAATTAACACTTAGCAAACGGACACCCTCAAGGCATGCCCGAGCGTGGTGTGGGCATCTTACATACATGTACATAATTACGAGCGGCAAGACCATTTTGCTCCTTTACAACTTGACAACGGCCAAAATCGGCCGTCCCATAAATAATGAATTACTGCTCAGGGCCGGAAAAGGGTACTGCCATCCCAGTCCTCCGCACAGCAAAGCAATTTATGCTACGACCTGACAATTGGAATCTCATCCAGGGGGATTACTGATTGAAAGTGCTTTCTGTCCGGAGTTTTTGCAAACCCCCCCCCCCCAACAACAACGAGTAACAACCTTACAACTTTGCAATATGAGTCGGAGACCGTTCTAATCGCTGAAGGGATCTTAATGGCTTGGCTCTTCCATTAAAGGATGCACAGCTTCAATTGCACGCACAATCAAGTCAAGTATACATACATGTAGCTTGTCGTCTAAGCCATAACAAATTATGGGGGGGGGGGAAATGTCAAAATGAACACTACCTTAGCCGACAAAAAATCCAAGAGCATTTCCAACGGGTTTCCTAAAGGACAAAACATCCGGCAAAGACTAGATGACTTTTTGTGAATGCCGTCATCTGAGGCCTGGATAGCTCAGATGGTAAGAGCACTGGTACCCACAACCAGAGGTCTCGGGTTCAAGTCCCGGTCCAATCAAGGCTTTCTTTGCAATTTTTCAAAAGAAAAGACAACCATAGAAAAGTGCGGTCAATTCTCAGGGTCTCGGCTTTTCACACAGACACTTCTAGCGTTAAATGTCCAGCACATGAATAAGTCATTAGCCTAAATCTATCAGATGATTTCTTTCAGAAGGATAAATAAATTTGTCCGTCCGTTTGGCAGCTCGTTCAAGCTCTTTGGGTCATCCTAGACACTAGACAGTAGACACACACATACAAAAAAAAACCAACTCGAAGAAATTAGCTGGCAGTTACGAGAGCCCAACCCTCTTCAGCATGTAACATACCGTACGGGAAGGTTCCCCTCACATGACTAGTCACAGCACACGAGACTGCACCTGGGCTCACACTAACACAAATTGTCAAGCACAGACTGTAGGGGGGGGCAGAGGGAGAGGGGGAGGGGGGTTGTCACTCGAAATTTCATGAGAAAAAGCCGAGCTTGGTCCGGTCCGCCGACCGCTCAATCGCTCAGCTCATTTGAGACAGCCGTCTCGTGTACATGTCTCTCCGGCCCCTTGCAAGGGGAAGACAAGAAGGGCATGAAAATTGAACAGTCTCAGTCGAGTACTTGGGATTGTGAATGTAAACCCGTTGTTCTTTTGTCCATTCTGCCTTTCAGAAAGGTCCTGCTAGGATCTTTTCCTTTGAGAAAGGTCCTGCTAGGATCTTTTCTTCTGAGAAAGGTCCTGCTAGGATCTTTTCTTCTGAGAAAGGTCCTGCTAGGATCTTTTCTTCTGAGAAAAGTCCTGCTAGGATCTTTGCCATTGAGAAAAGTCCTGCTAGGATTTTTGCCTCTGAGAAAGGTCCTGCTAGGATCTTTGCCTTTGAGAAAGGCCCCGATCTTTGCCTCTGAGAAAGGTCCTGCTAGGATCTTTGCCTTTGAGAAAGGTCCTGCTAGTATCTTTTCTTCTGAGAAAAGTCCTGCTAGGATCTTTGCCATTGAGAAAAGTCCTGCTAGGATCTTTGCCTCTGAGAAAGGTCCTGCTAGGATCTTTGCCTTTGAGAAAGGCCCTGATCTTTGCCTCTGAGAAAGGTCCTGCTAGGATCTTTGCCTTTGAGAAAGTCCTTGCTGGGATCTTTTCCTTTGAGAAAGGTTCTGCTAGGATCTTTTCTTCTGAGAAAGGTCCTACTAGGATCTTTTCTTCTGAGAAAGGTCCTGCTAGGATCTTTGCCTTTGAGAAAGGTCCTGCTAGGATCTTTGCCTCTGAGAAAGGTCCTGGTAGGATCTTTGCCTTTGAGAAAGGTCCTGCTAGGATCTTTGCCTCTGAGAAAGGTCCTGCTAGGATCTTTGCCTTTGAGAAAGGTCCTGCTAGGATCTTTGCCTTTGAGAAAGGTCCTGCTAGGATCTTTGCCTTTGAGAAAGGTCATGCTGTGATATTTGCCTTTGAGAAAGGTCCTGCTAGGATCTTTGCCTCTGAGAAAGGTCCTGCTAGGATCTTTGCCTTTGAGAAAGGTCCTGCTAGGATCTTTGCCTCTGAGAAAGGTCCTGCTAGGATCTTTGCCTCTGAGAAAGGTCCTGCTAGGATCTTTGCCTCTGAGAAAGGTCCTGCTAGGATCTTTTCCTTTGAGAAAGGTCCTGCTAGGATCTTTTCCTTTGAGAAAGGCCCTGCTAGGATTTTTGCCTTTGAGAAAGGCCCAGCTAGGATCTCTGCCTTTGAGAAAGCTCCTGCTAGGGACAAAACATCAGGTCCTCTGAATTGTTGATATTTGCTTTTTAGTCATTTTTAAAAGTCAGTAAGCAGTTTGCAACATTTTTGCATACAATAACAGTTGTTCTGTTGCACAACTTTATGCTCATTTTCTTCAAGATTCTTTTCTTTTTTGGGGGGTTAGGATAAGTAGGGTGTGAACAGATCTACCATTGGAGCAAATTTTCATTGGATCTCGAGGTGGCCTGGGACCGAATTTCATATCTAGAGCTGCTTAAGCGTGAAAATCTGCCAGGCAAAGAAATGTCTTCACTGGGTAATTTTAACAAGATTGTCAACCATATTTCTCTGGATGCTTATTGCACTTGACGTGTATTCTAATATTGGGTGCTTAGAGTGAAATTACAAGTGGAACTTTGACCAGTTGGCAACCTGGGCCCAATTTCATAGAGCTGCTTAAGCTTGAAAATCTGCTCAGCATGAAAAGTCTTCCTCATGTAAAAAAGAATTACAGACCACATCAGGATGCAATCTCAATTGCTTCTGACCTGTATTCCACTAATCTTTACTTAGCACGAAACAAAAAGTGAAGTTTTGGTTGGCTAGCTGGGGCCAATTTCATAGACCCGCTTTGAAAAGCAGCACAATTTGCTTAGGCACCACAATTTGCTTCTAAAGGCACCAAAATTTGCTTCTAAAGGCACCACAATTTGTTTAGGCACAACAATTTGCTTAGGCACCACAATTTGCTTCTAAAGGCACCACAATTTGCTTCTAAAGGCACCAAAATTTGCTTCTAAATGCATCAAAATTTGCTTAAGCACCACAATTTGCTTCTAAAGGCACCACATTTTGCTTAGGCACCAAAATTTGCTTAAGCACCACAATTTGCTTAAGCACCACAATTTGCTTAAGCACCACAATTTGCTTAGGCACCACAATTTGCTTAGGTACCACAATTTGCTTAGGCACCACAATTTGCATAAGCACCACAATTTGCTTAAGTACCACAATTTGCTTAAGCACCAAATTTTCTCTTGTCTTTGAAGTTAAATTACAGATAATGTGGATACAAGCCCAATGCAATAAGCATCATGACAAATGTGATTGACAATCTTGTTTTGACCAAGAGTGAATTTCCGTGCTTAGCCGTTTTTTAATGTTTTTAAGCATCTCTGTGAAATTGGGCCCTGATTCTGTGAATCATGACTTTTTGCCTTTCAAATGTTGGTGCTGAAACGGCTCTAAGAATTTAGCCCCAGAACAGTCCATCCTCCCTTCATCCCCCCTAACTCCCAACCCCCCCCCCCCCCGACAAAAAATTAAAAAATAGATTTTAGTGATTTATAAGGGGTGACAAACCACAGCACTAACCTCACAGTCACATAGTTAGGTGGTGGCCCGCTTTCAGTGGCCAACATTGGCCAGGCCACTATTTTCAATTCCATTGTCACAACAGCACATATGCAAATGAGCATACATCTTTCCACTACCAGTACTTTATAACCAACCAATTTTGGGGGGTAGGGGGTGGTTGTATGGCTATCTCTTGAATTTCTTTTTATCCAAAAAAATATGGGGTTTGAAGTTTCAATCGTAGAATGACCTTTCTTGGGGGGACAGATCCAGCTCGGATCGAAATGTCAGACGGCAGACCTATACTTTTTTTTTCTGAGATTTGCATCAGGGTCACATTAACCAGCAAGCAGCTTGAAACGTCTGTGTATAATACTTTATGCGTTCTGTTCAATATTCAATATTGCTTTTGCTTTGTCTTTAAATCTAATTCAAAAGGGAGTGGACTAGGCCGAAAATGACCTGATTCAACTGTAAACATTGATTAATTGGCTTGAGAGAGGTCAAATTGATAACAAAAGGTGCATTGTTATAAATACCGGTACATGTAACATTATAAGTTATTTGAAACTTGTTATAAGAAGCAGTGTTCAGGTGTCATTTCTGACGAAATGTTTAATCTTAGATTTTTTTCTGCAATGAATGTACATGTAAAATCTATTTCTCACCTTTTTAAGAAGCACCCAGCATGAATTTATTTGCAGCTGATTTTTTTTTCTTTTTTTATTAACGGAAGAGTTATTTTGCTTCAGATTTGACATTTCTAAGCTTCTCAAAACAAGATCCACTTACTATGCACCAATGTTCGTCAAAGCTAATTGCTGGTGACATTCAAGCGTATCTATTGGGGCGGAAAAGGTCTGCGTACAGTCCCCCCCCCAGTCAACAGCCTTGCAGGGCAGCAATGTGTTAGCGAGCACACACACAGAAATGGTCCCGCTGTAGTTATTAAATTATCTGTGCAGCACAGCTTGCAAAAAGAAAAAAAAAGAGATAAATTATGTGTCAAAAGTGAGTGTTGACAGCAAAATACAAAGCCAAATAAGACAGACATTGGTGGATCAATTTGACCCGTGGGCGAATACAGTAATGTTCTCCAAATGGCAAAATATATTGTGCATGTACATACATACACATGTGCATTATAATTTTGCACTATAATGTTGCACTGAACAGTGTCCTGTACATTATAAATGTACCTGTACATGTACATGTACACTACTACAGTTACACTGTATATTATGTACAATGTACATGTACATTGTACGCAGTACTTACGCTGTACATGTACATGTACGTATGTACGTGTACACATGTACATATTCACCATACAGTGCAAGGTATAACATGTTCATGTGTACATGTACATGGTACATGTATAACAGGTCATACATACATGTACAATGTACATGTACATGTACAGTGTACATATATATACATGTACAGAACATGGTATACGGGTAACATGTATAACGGGTCATGTGTACATGTACACATTACTGTACATGTACATGTACAGTACAGTACATGGGATTACATGTTCATGTGTGCATGTACATGTACATGTACGTGTACATACGTACACGTACTGTACATGTACATGTAGGCCTACTACTGTGTACAGAGTACAATGTGGCCAAAAGTCACATTACATGGTGTGCATTCATGCATGTTGGATATGAGAATACTTGATTACAATACACAGGATGTCATGTCACAGGCATATGAGTATGACCTACTTATACTTCCCACTAGCATCAATTAAAGCTACTCCCTCCTACAGTCTCAGTTGAAGAAGATTTTAACAAGGTAGTACACACATACATCAGATTGTAACCCCTAACCCTTCCTCCATCCAAAGTCAGTCAATTCTCTTGCCTTTCTATTGAAAACAACATCATTTACATGTAGTACCATTCATGTGGGGGAAAATACTGCGCAAAGTCCATAGTCCATGATCAATAGGAATTATGAGCAAAAACCATACACATACACATAGTGTAGGAATACACAACGTACACCTCGTCTAATTCCTTCCTCCATGGTACAACATACAATGTAAAACTGAGCATTGAAATCCAATTATTGCCAATATTGGTCAAAGACAATCGGTAAATGATGCACCGTTCCAACCACTGTATCTACGGGAACAATCAATGATAATCATCATAATTTTAAGCAGAAATTAAGCACTTTATAGCTGTGAGGTGGGACAAAGCTGAATGATAATTTCCCATCGGATTGAGGATTTACACTTATGACAGCGAACCAAAAAAACGAAAACAAAATCACACTTCAGACGACGAAAGTTGTTCGTTCTAATTCTAAAGCAAGTGGCACGAATGCTTCAAAGCCAACATGAAATACAGACGGATAGAAAAACGGAACGGACAAATTGAAAACTCTTAACAAGGAGGGTTTGCGGTGAAAAATACGAAAATAAATGAATTCCCTGAAAAGAAACTGAGGTACATGTAAATACATGGTATCACCACAAACCCTCATACTAGTCCTATATTGTTTCACCCACCATTCGAAGCCTTGAGTCTTAAATATATGTAATGTCATTATTTTTATTTATTTTTTTAACAAAAACTAGTCCATACAAAAAGGATACATTCGAAGGGAGCCGTTTTTCGTGCCCACTGCCAAAATGTTTTGCACAGGGTCGTATGCCATAGCCGTTGGTTCAAAAGGAAATCCATGTCTGACTACCTGTGGGTTGAAAAAATGGATGATAAAAAAAATAATAATAATAATAATAAATCATGGGGTGGGATTGTGAAGGATAAAAAAAGAAAAAAATTGGAGACACACCCCCTTACCCCCTCCCCCCTCCCCGGAAAAGGAACACAGAAAGAGGACTGTTTCCCCTTCCAAATACTAGTGAGAATCGACAACAGATCTCAACAAATTTCGGACCGAAATTTGCAGCCGATAATAATTAATGGCCGAACGGAGAGCACAGCTGTTTCAAGATCTCGGTCCTGAAAAACTGGCTGAGGTTGAAAGCTTCGGACAGACAGAGAGAGGGAGAGAAAGAAAACAGATATTTAGAGGAAAGGGTGGGAGAGGAATAGAGAGAGAAAAACATGATGATAATATAGTCCGAGCAACTTGGACCCGACAAGTCACCCTTTTTTATCGAATTTTTAAATTTTGAGATTCGGGTCACCCGAATCGCAAAATTTCAAAATTCGATAAAAAAAGGGTGACTTGTCGGGTCCAAGTTACTCGGACTAATGATAATACTAGTTTAATATTTGTTTTAGTTGATTGTGGGGGAAGGGGAGGAAGGGGGGAGGGAACCCACCTTACAGACGGTGAAATTGTCCGAGTTTAATGTTTCTGCAATTTCGGTCTCTCCTTTGGGCGACGAGTTGGACGAGCCAGACGTCAGGCCGTCCAACACCTTCTTGAAGGGGAACCGCTTCATCGCTGGGCCCGCGCCTCGCCTCCGGCCCGCCCTTGCGACAGGTACACCTGCTGCTTGGGGGGTGGTTCCGGCGGGGGAGGTTGTGGGGGAAGTTGTTCCCAAAACCACAGACGGAAATCCTCAAGAAATCTCGGTATTTTCCAGGGTCAACATTGTGGCGATGTGGGTTGTCGAGAGCCGGCCGCCGCTGCTGCTGCTGCTGCTGCTGCTGCTGCTAACTCCGAAGCGATGCTTCGCCGCTGTCATCGCCATGCACTACTACTGCACTAGTACTGTGTGTATTATAATGTGTGGACGGTACTGCGCCGAGACGTACGGTGCCTATTTATACGGGCCATAATGCATGTGGATCTATGGAGCGCGCCATGCGCCATAATAATAAAAAACAGATTATCGATCTCAATCGAATTGTTTTCTTTGAAGTAAACTGTTGCAAACTTTTATTCAAAGTATGTGAAGATGAAGTTAATATAACAATTAATACTGTTGTCAACTGCTCACTGACTAAAGTGACCTGCAATACATGAATCTGAAAAGTTCGAGGGCCTGACGTTTCAATCCTAGCAGGACCTTTCTTAAAGACCTTTGAGAAAGGTCCTGCTAGGATCAAAACGTCACTTTGAGAAAGGTCCTGCTAGGATAGAAACGTCAGGCCCTCAAACTTTTGATTTTTTTCTTTCATAGTTTTCAAACTCTCTTGTTATTTTTCAAAAAGCATAGTTAGATTCGCTTTTAATGAAAAAACAATGCATTTTTTATTTTGATTATAACATACCATTTTCTTTTTTTATATATAATACATGCACTCTATCAAATCCTCTAATTTCTTCCCTGATTTTTTTTCATGTTCGAATAACCCTTATTTTCAATGGAAAAATGTTGTCATCCAAATTTCTAGTACCATTTTTTATCATGCCCATAGTCCTCAAATATCATATCGGCTTTTGCAAGCATGTAAATTCAATTCACTCAATGCAAGTTTGACTCATAGTCCTATCATTGCACATTTTGGACAAATACATTTAAGACCTGTTTTGTTTTACTAAAGTGTATCTCATTCGATTAACATTATTTAAATTTCAATTGACCACACAATTACCCAAAAAAGGAATATATTATTTTTTTATGTTCAGCTGATAACCAAGATAGTTGTGTCATTTCAAGTATTGTAATAATTATTTCTAGCACCATCACTGCTTATCTGACATTTATATTGATATACAAATGTATGCTTGCATTGATTATCAATATCTGCCCAATCTTCACATTCCTCTGTGATGTAAGACGCATACATACATCGTCATGGACATGTTTAAACGTTGTTTTTTTTGTGTTGACTGTAATTAATCGATATTGTTTATTTTGTGTGTGTTTTAGTGTTAACTAATTTTGTGTACTCTATGTTCACTGTTAAATCCAATCCAACTGCAATGATGAATTGAAATAAATTAACCACTTTAAATGAATCAAGTTGCTAAATGCGTAAAAAAGAAATAGCAAGTGGTTCCCGTGGGAGTGTCGTGGGAGTATTCTCACGGGTCAATCTTGTCGTACGCGGCACGCTATACCTCAGCGGACCTCCGGGTAAAAAAAAAAATCCCGGATGCTTTTTGCCGAGGCTGGGCCCACAACGCTCTCTTGCCGGGCCATAATTTTATGATACAGCCAAGTGCGGCGGTCGGCAACTCCAAAAAAAAAAGTACCATGGGCGGTCACCTCGCAACTTTATCTCCCTTTAGTTTATGATTTATTGATACTTTACCAGCGGTCGCCGTTAAACTGACCGGGGACTTGCGGTTAGATATTTGTTTTTCTCATATCATTATCTGCTTGCAATCTGGGCAACTCATCAGCGAGTTGAACCCCCCCCCCCCACTCCTCCCTCCCTCCCTTATCAGAAAATGTAAAACAAACATCTTGAAAAGTTCTTAATGTGTGAAACCACAGAGTGGATGGGGGAGAGGGGGGGGAGTGGGGGGTTAGGGGAATCCCCTGAAATTCAGCCTCCCACTCAAAGAACCCGCCCCGCCCCTCACAGTGTTAGTCTTTTCTTTGTATGAGAGGCAGCGAAGGTTTAAAGAAAATACAACATTGAAACATTGGCAAAGAAAAAAACTTTGACTGGACCGGGAATTGATCCCGAGACCTCTGGATTAACGTACCAGTGCTCTTCCACCTGAGCTATCCAGTGCTTAAAATTGTGGCCTTCCCTGTACATGTACTGAAATAATCAACTAGTCTTTGCCGGGGTGAGGGCGCTAGCACGTTAATCCAGAGGTCTCGGGTTCAACTCCCTGTCCAGTTAAAGTTTTCTTTGCAAAACTTTTCAATTTGATCACAAGTTCTCAGATTTTCCTTTGTTTGTTTGACTTAAATTACTTAATACGTACAGCATTGCTTGTACTGACTTAACTAACCAATACGAAAATAAAATGGCAATCCACAACACGACCTCGATCATCAATAGCTTGGCGATGAAGTGGGTTGACCTCTGCAATAGAAAGCAGGAGTCGCGGGTTCGAATCCCGCTCGAGCAACATGACTTTTTTTTTTCAGCAGCCAGTTGGCCAAGGCACTGCAGTGCCATTTATAGGAACGTCGAGTAGGGCAAACCTTCATTGAATTAATTTTTTTTCTGCAAAATAATGCAGAATTTTCTCAGGTACATGGGCCCAGCTAAGGTGGAAACGACAAGCCCTCGTTACGGCATTTATTGTTTGAGGGATATATGATCGAATGACGTGTGAGACTTTCGAAAAATTATCCAAAGTTTCTACGAAAATACTAAGCGGCACACATCAACGTCTGTTTGACGACGACCTAACTATTGAAAAGCAAATATAAACGCAGTGGCTGTTGTTACGGCAGTCGTCCGTGTGATTCCCTGACTTCACAGTATTTGTCAGGATGTTTAGCTCTTGGAACCAGACAATCAGCTAATAGACTGGTTCAACCAGCCTGCAATGCTGACGAAATTCAATCAAGTCAGGGAACCACACGGACGACTGCCGTAACAACAGCCACTGTGAATAATAAAACCATGGGCCATAGATTTGAGCGAAAACTTCAGATGAAGGCCCTTAACGAGCAGTTGCGAACATAGTGTATATTTTTTAAAGAAATTTGTCATTGTCACTGTCACCACTTACCCTCATAATTGTTGCTACTTTGTATTTGTTTTAATACAATTAATGCTTCTTTGACTAAGAGTATTTTGATTGGATCAGTGACGTGTATGCCGGCCTGTCTAGGCCTATACGAGTTTTAATTTCTCTGTTGTCACTTTTTTGGGGTCATCGGCATCTTATTTCCCATCTCTGCTTGTGCCTTGCCATTCTGTCTTTGAGAAAGGTACTCCTAGGATCGAAACGTCGGGCCCTCTATTTTGTCTTCATTAACAACAATGGAACATTTTCGGCATTTCATTCTATTTCTAGCTCCTGGACGCGACCATCATTAAAATTTGTTAGCTCAAAGCTTTTTGTTCATTTTGTGAAAAGAATTTGTTTGTTAAACCAAAAATGCCGTAATTGACTGCCTAATATCATTATTTACAGTTAATGTTTATTTCTTGGTTGTTGTTGTTTTTTTGTTTTTTTGACGACGTTTTCCTGCAAAATTAAACGGACTAAAAGGAGCCAAGCAATAATTTACAAAACCACCGACAGAGGGCGCTATACAAATTTTATAGTATAACAGTGGTGCAGCCACAGACAATAACCTACCAAATAATTATTAGATACTGCTAAGACTTAATTGGCATTTTCAACACTTGCATGACTCTCAAAATAAGTCCAAGAAATACAGAGGAAAATCCAGGAAAATACACGAAATTTAACATAAAAAAATGATCAGTAAATTCAGCAAATCCCAAAAAGACAAACAAAATACAGCCTAATATGAATAAAAAAAAAACAGAACAGAAAAATAAAAAAAACAGTCAAAAACGGAAGAAAACGTGATAGGAAACAGTATTATGACGGAAATTAACAAAACAAAAAGTTGACGATAAAAATGTGAAAAAATGACCGAAAATTAAGAAATTAACGGAGCAAAGAAGTAGAAGTTCCAGCGGTTCGGTATATTATTGCACCCGCTTTCGCTTCCCTGCTCTCCCAGGTAGGCTAGGTCCGGAGACCCTTGTGCCGTGCAAGGGAGGTACACGTATCGGCCCCTAAGCCATTCGCCGCCGAGCCGGCCAAACGAGACACGGACCTTTACTTAGGCACAAACCCTGGAATTTTAGCGTAGCAGTCCCAGCGCACGGCCCGGCCCAACCGATCGGGCCAAGTACGGTGGTGCTCGGAGAGGTGTTTCTAGAAGCTCATAAATTATAGTTTCCCCATTCATTAGTAGACAAAAAAAGACAAGTTACCTGGGGGCGGATTCGAACATGGAACGTCCACTTTTACTAGGCAACCTGCTTTGTTAACCGAGCATATGCGGCTTTCTATTTATACCGTTGTTCGTTCGGTTGCCAAAAGAACGCAACACGTTTTCGAGGTGTTTTCCCTTGGGGCAACTAGCAGAAAATGCTATCGGCTAATTAAGAACCACTAGATTGAAAAGAAAATCTGAGATGAAGGTCCAATCTACAATTCGGAGTACAGTTACAATTAAGACCCGGGAAACTTTTGCGCGTGAAATTGTGCGCACTAATTACATCCAACTTCCAAGAAGGCTCCGCCGAGCCCTTTATCATAAAGTGTAGTGGACCCACAACTTTTTTTTAATAGGGGGTCTTTGGAGGCTAATTAACTGATACATCGTAGAACAAGTGAAGCTTAAGTCAACCTGGGGGTTCACTCTTAAGTTTGGTTTGTAATTTGGACCATATCTGGCTTTAAATGTGGCCCTATTTGGCTGTGGAAGTGGAGGGGTCCATCCCAAAATCCTTGCAGAAATTCGGCTTGGACGGCTACACATTTTTGGGGTGTTTTTTTTCTGGGGGTAATTAGCAAAGAATCTAATCGGCTAAGAGCACTAAAATTGAAAAGAATCTGAGAGATGAAGGTCCAAACTACAATTTTCAGTATAGCTACAAGAACTGAGAGACTTTTGGGCATGGAATATTGGCTTTGAAAGTGAGTGTTTTTGTACAGTGTTCAATGGGAGCTCGATTTAGTGTTCTGCAGAATACACAGACACGGACTAGACACGCCGTACGTATGGTAGAACTTTGCAGTCATAAAACAAAATCGTCAAACCTGCTTCCTTTTTTTTTTTTTGCAACACTCATATAGGAGGCCAGGCATTTTCATAGAGTTACATTAAAAAAACAAAAATCTCAAAAAAATGATATACAAAAATGTTGCAAACTGCTTACTTACTAAAATTACCAAAATGCAAATCTTAAAATGCAGTGGGCCTGGCGTTTCGATCCTAGCAGGACCTTTCTCAAAGGCAGAGAGAGAAAGGCCTTTGAGAAAGGTCCTGCTAGGATCGAAACGTCAGGCCCACTATACATTTTAAAAATCTCAAAAGTTAGAGGGCCTGACGTTTCGATCCTAGAAAGACCTTTCTCAAAGGCAAAAAACACACATTTTGTTTGGGGTGGCAATTTGTTTAGCAACACTCTATATAGGAGGCCATGCATTAGAGTTACATAAAAATAAAAACAAATTAGTGGGCCTGACTTTTTGATTCTAGCAGACCTTTCTCAAAGGCAGAGTGGAAAAAACCCCAATGTAACTCTCTGGGCATTCTGCAAACCGCACTCTTTTTTTGGGGGGGTGGCAATTTGTTTTGCAACACTCATAGGAGGCCAGGCATTCTGCACATGCGCAGTCACCGCAGAGTCCCATTACGCAGTACATACATGTACACTGTACAGTGTGTGATACGGTAACGTATGTTGTCGCGATCCTCTACCGAGTATTAATATTAATCAGGTATGACGTCACTGCACGACGATCCGGATACGACCGATCCGTATCCGCACCACTGACCGTACCACTCAGTATACGGTGTCGCGACACTGGGAAGAGACGGCGCACGTCTCAGCAGAGAATAACTGCAAAGGTACGTGTGCATAGACTAAGCCATGTGGCCCGGTACACACTGCTAATACAAACATGGAGGAATAAGTTGTATAAAGTAGTATGGTGCGGATTCGGAGTAGTACGGATCCGGATCGTTGTGCAGTAGTATGGTACAGTGTATTATTCTATACTGTTCAGTGGTACGCATTCGGAGTAGTGTGGATGCGGATCGTTGTGCAGTGACGTCATATCAGATGTATATTCATACTCGGCAGAGGATCGCGACAACATACGTTACCGTGTGATACATAGAGGGAGCATGTTATTCACAGCTGCTAGTTGCAGACCGGACGAGTGCGAAGAACAGAAAAGACATTTTCCTTATTTTTTCGGAGCGGGTTCTGGCCTCCACTTTGTTCCGAGAGAGACGTCGTTCTGCCCTGCCAGCTCGCGCCCCGGGCGTCCAGGATGAGCGGGATTCGTAAGCCGGACTTTCCCCCTGTCGGTCTCGCCCCCTGTCCCGGCGAATGTGCCGCGATTTCGGAGCTGTCAGTCGTGAAATTCGCGGGCCCAAGATTTGGGGAAAACATCCGGGAAGGGGACTAAGCTCGCGTTACGTGTACTACTCTACGTGTGGCAATTCAGTGATCTTAATCTCCATTGTCATTGTACAAAGTCGAACTCGAAACCACCCTTTTTGTCTGAGTTTCTCTGAAGTGAATTCCAGGCTGACACTGACAGACTACGGTATGGAAGCTAGCAGTTAGTAAACTCTTTTTTTTATTCAACTTCTGTGCGTTTCCTAAGAAATAAACAAAGGCAACTCGGTGGTAACTCAGTAGGAGTTTTTTTTTTTTTTTTAACTAATTTTAGCGTAAACAACAAAATCGTGTCAACCTAGTGTTGGCATTGGTGCCATTTTTCTGTGTGATTTTGCAGTTTGGTCTCGCTGTAGGGCATTTTAAAAACAGATTTGGACTAATGAAGATGTTCTTGCCAATGCCAGACCCATGACCAGCACTTCTTTGCTGTGTCACTGAATCGTGCAATTTCACGATCATTGCGATTTCCCAGAATTGTTGCAATTTCACAGAATCGTTGCAATTTCACTGAATCGGTGCAATGTCACTGAATTGGTGCAATTTCGCAGAATCGTTGCAATTTCGCAGAATCGTTGCAATTTCACTGAATCGTGCAATTTCACGATCATTGCAATTTCCCAGAATTGTTGCAATTTCACAGAATCGTTGCAATTTCACTGAATCGGTGCAATGTCACTGAATCGTTGCAATTTCGCAGAATCGTTGCAATTTCACAGAATCGTTGCAATTTCACAGAATCGTGTCTTTTTATCTCCTTGATTAGGCGGTGATGGTAACACTCAGGATAATCTACTGCTGACAGCCATGCTGCGTGAACGCATCTGCAGACAGAATGAAAGTTTGAGAGGAGAATGTCGGCTGCGCACTGAACATTTTCATTAGTTTTTTTTTTGTCCCCCCCCCCTTATTTTTGGCGGGAGTGGGGCGTTGTCCACGGAGCGTGTGAAAAAAAAAAAAAATGAAGCGGAAAGTTCCGTCGTTCGGTGAAATCCAGGACCACCAGCGCTCCCGGGCGTCGGGCCGGCGGAGCAGGGTCCCCGAGGACGGCGGTGCCGCGCGGCCGTCGGACGGCACGAGCGTGCTGCGGGACCGCGAGCTGCCCTCGCTGGTCACGTCGCTGTCCACGTCGTCGGAGTCGTCGGATTCGGGCTTCTCGGACCTGAGCCCCTCGGGCTACCCGCCGGAGCGGCCGCTGTACTCGGGTCACGGCAGGGCGGCCGATGGGAGCAACGGCAGTTCCGCCGCTGTGGCTGCAGCGGCGGCCGCGGGTTTTGCCAGCGTGCCCACCGCGAGCTCATCGCCGGGCGCGGCGGTGCCCCAGCTCCCGGCCGAGGCTGGCGCCCCGTCGCCGTCACAGTCGCCGCTGACGGCCCAGCTGGGGGCCGCCATCGCCCGCTCCCTCTCCCAGCCCTCGGCCGAGTCACTGCTGGCCCACTCGCTGCTGCTGGCCGGCGCCGGCCACGGTCCGGCCGCCTCGCTGCAGCAGACGGTGCAAGCCGTGGCCACCACCCAGGTGCTGCAGCCCTCGGAGCTGCCTTCGCCGCTGGCCTCGCCCACGGCCGCCGCAGCGGCGACGACAACGGCGGTAGCCGCCGCTTCTTCCTCCTCCTCGACCGGTCCCCAACGCTCTGGCCCCGCGCCGGCCTTTACCCTGAAGCGGGCGGGGCCTTACCTACTGGGACCACGACTAGGCACCTCTCCCGTCCGCAGTATAGTCCACTGTCTGGCGCGGAAGGAAGGCACTGATAATTTCTATTCGATAAAGGTGAGCAAAACTTCCACTATCCAGGATCGTATTTGCTGATTTGTAATATGACTCGTGACTCAGACTCGTGTCTCATTTTCCAGGACTCGGAGTCACGATGACAAATGTCTGAGATAGAAATGATATGTAGTATGATGTTTGCTTTGAGGAGAATGTGATTCAATGAGGGTTTGCCCTACTTGACATAATATATTACGTCAAGTTTGCCTTTGAGAAAGGTCCGGCTAGGATCTAAAACGTCAGGCCCTCTAACTTTTGAGAATCATATATTGCAGGTCATTTTAGTCAGTGAGCAGTTTTCCAAAAAAAATTATTTAGGGCAAATCCTCATTGAATTATATTCTCCTCGACGCAAACATCATGTCATATTTATGAAGCAATACAGTATCCGCCGCACGAACTTGACCGACTCTGTGGTCTTGTGGTTAAGGCGTCTGCACTAGGAAGCAGGGGTCTCTTCAAATGCCATCCAAGCTGCCCGTATTTCTTTCAGCATGTAATTGGGCAAAGCAGTGCTGATTACGTCGAGTAGGGCAAAACCCCTGAGCATTGAAATGACTGAGACAAAGACTCGACTTGAACTCGGACCGGACCTGACAGTGAAGTAGTTGTGACTCCTGAAGACTTTAATATCGTGACTCAAATACAAGTGTCTGCGAGTTCCCGCTCCGGATTGCACCTCAGAAATTGACTGAACTTGAAAGTTTTTCACGATATGCCAGACTAAACATCTTAACTCTTAAGTCGCACATTTAGGCTGCTTGAAATTCAGTTCAATTAGAGTCAGTGTTGCAACTTAGGTTTGGCCTAATATCTTATCAAGAGCAATTCTTGGTAGGATGAGATTTTGAAACGATGGCTTAGCGTGCAGCTACGTGAACACATACATGGTGTTCATGCAAACTGTTGTGTTCCAAAGAGAATTGTGGCTTTGGCTTCAGCTTCATTTTTTATTCAATTCTATCTGATGAACCATTAAAAAAAAGAATTGATAAAGGTTACCAAGATCAGTTAGAAGAGGGGAAAAGAGAGAGAAGATGGCACTGGTGTGGGCACGTAATGCGACAAGACGAAGATTAAGACGGATAAAAGAATTGAGCATGGAAGTGGAAAGGCCACAGAAGAAGAGGCAGAGAAAACATGGGAGAGACATAGGCAGAGCGAGATCAGAGTGTAGAGGAGATCTACAAGAAAATGTGTAAAGCAGAAGATGGCAGACGAGACAGACCCTGATTGAAATGACCAGCAAAGAACGGTGACTCCCCCCTTATAGAAATGGGAAAAGGCTGGAGAAGAATATCAATACTAAAAGAAGCAGTGGCTCACTTGAGTCCTCTCTTTGACTGGGAGACGGGTCGACTGATTGTGTCCGATGTTGTACTCCCGCAGCTCTTGACGCTCTCGGAGCATAGCAAGGAGAGCAACGACGAGCGGCAGGGCAAGATGCTGCTGCACACAGAGTACTCGCTGCTGTCGCTGCTGCACAACCAGGAGGGTGTTGTCCACCACCACGGACTCTTCCAAGTGAGTGTAGCTAGTTTTTAACGCTGAGACCCCTATTTGGCATGAAATGCTGTCGAGGAAAGGTCCTACTAGGATCAAAATGTCAGGCCCTCTATTATTTTATTTGTTTAAGCAGTTTGTAATATATTTGTTTATTTCTGTAATTTGAAAAATTAATTGGTTTATTAATTTATCTAGAGGCCTCGAGTTCCAGTCTCAGCGGAGTCAAATTTTCTTTGCCGTTTTTTTTCCCAATTGAAATGGAATGCCGCTGCAAACCCCCGCCCCTCACCATAGACCCCAGAACACCTTGTTACACATGTGTCAGTGTGAATCATTTTTCACTGGGTGTTGTGGATGATACTTCCTGCACACAACAGTCCATCAATCTAGAAAGTGAGGGACATTTCGATCATAGGCAGCAGGACCTTTCTCAAAGGCAAAGTGACGCTCCCACTCCCGTCCCTTTTGTCCTTCCTCTGTCATTGTGTGTCAAGGCTTTCCTTCCCCTGACTGTCTGTGTATTATGACCTTGAGAAAGTTCCTGCTAGGATCGAAATGTCAGGCCCTCTAACTTTTGAGATTAAGGTATTGCAGGTCATCTTGAGTCAGTAAGCAGTTTGCAACAGTTTTTTTGGTATTTCCAACAGTCCATTGTGTAATAAACATTGGGAAGGAAACTAGACGATCCTGTCTAGCGTCTTTTGCTTACACGCAGTGAATATTTCCCTCTCCCTACCCTCCCCTTCCCTTCCCTTCCCTTCCCTTCCCTTCCCTTCCCTTCCCTTCCCTTCCCTTCCCTTCCCTTCCCTTCCCTTCCCTTCCCTTCCCTTCCCTTCCCTTCCCTTCCCTTCCCTTCCCTTCCCTTCCCTTCCCTTCCCTTCCCTTCCCTTCCCTTCCCTTCCCTTCCCTTCCCTTCCCTTCCCTTCCCTTCCCTTCCCTTCCCTTCCCTTCCCTTCCCTTCCCTTCCCTTCCCTTCCCTTCCCTTCCCTTCCCTTCCCTTCCCTTCCCTCCCCTCCCCTCCCCTCCCCTTCCCTTCCCTTCCCTTCACTTCCCTTCCCTTCCCTACCCTCCCCTTCCCTTCCCTCCCCTTCCCTTCCCTTCCCTTCCCTTCCCTTCCCTTCCCTTCCCTTCCCTTCCCTTCCCTTCCCTTCCCTTCCCCCATCCTAGGACCGTGCCTACGAGCTCAAGCACGACAACCGCAGCAGCAGCAGCAAGAGCCAGCGGCCGGCGCCCACGGGCCGCTACAAGAAGCGGCTGTGCCTGGTGCTGGACTGCCTGGCCGCCCACGAGTTCAGCAGCAAGACGGGCGACCTGATGAACCTGCAGCACTACGTCATCCGCGAGAAGAAGCTGAGCGAGAAGGAGGCGGTCCTCATGTTCTCGGACGTCGTCCGCATTGTGGAGAGCCTGCACGAGGTGGGTGGTTTTTTTTTTCCGTTGGTAGACTTCCTGTTTGGGGCGTCTGATAATAGGTCGTCTACTAATAAATGAAAATTAAATCTCCGAGCCCGCTCCTTCACATCTCCCTCAAATAAGAAAGGGAGGCTGTTGAACAGAGGATCTATAAGGATGCTAGACTTACTGATATTTCAGGATTTCCGGAAATGGCGTGATTTTTGTTCAGATACCCGGATTTTTTTTAAAACAATTTTTGTGATTTTTTTTTATGTCAAACTGGTATCTCAAACTGCTCAATTTTATCTGTTTAAACCCTAAAAACTGAAGGGCGCCTGCAGCCCTGCCGTGAATCTTGCAATCGCATCTCTCGGTCGCGTAAGCGCTCACTCGCAGTCGCACAATTGATTGGCCTTCGGTGATTTTCAGGAAATGACTTCGTCGGTCACTTACATCCCAGGATCTACACGCACTCCAGTGAGCAGGGGACCCGATTGGATGCTCCAGCCACCTTGTGTTCCTGTTTGCTTGGTCCCATCTTTTGTTTTAGAAAGCTTGTACTAGAGGTTGTCCCCCTTCATTGCATCTGATGACGTAGTTGCCTCTATGAAGGCCCATGCACTCATTGGTCCTGTCTTCATATAGCTTGTACTATAGGTTGCCCCGTTTTCATTGCATCTCGATGACGTAGTTGCCTCTATGAAGGCCCATGCACTCATTGGTCCTGTCTTCATATAGCTTGTACTATAGGTTGCCAACCTTTCATTGCATCTCGATGACGTAGTTGCCACCATGAAGCCCCATTCACTCGTTGGTCCTGTCTTCATAAAGCTTATACTGTACATATAGGTTGTCCCCCTTTCATTGCATCTAAATGACGTACATGTTTTTGTTGCTGGGAAAGCTCTTGCGCTCTTCCCAAGTTCCCAACTGGTCAGTTTTCAATTGTAACCCATAAACTTGGAACAACAAATTATCCAAACTATATTGAAGTGCTGTTGGTGTCACACACAAGGTGGCAATAAGTCTGGGAGCGTGTGAGTTTTTTTTTTTGGGGGGGGAGGGTGGGAGGTACTTATTTTTCTTAAGACATTGGAAGTGGCAGTTGACCGGCTGCGTGCGACCGAGGTGTATTTGGGCTCCCTAAGTCTACTTGATCCCGCCCCTCTATCTCGTAGCCGACGAGCCGACAGCCCCGACTCAAACTGGCTTACTGGCTAGTTACTGGCCTACCTGCCTTGCCCAAATTACTCGCTCCTTGCTCCCTGATCACCACCCCCACCCCCCCCTCCTAAGCCATCGCAAAAGATCGACAGATTCCATTTTAAAACAGCAGTGAATCACACAGGATGGTACTTAAAACGTGATCTTCCCCCACCCCCCCCAAAAAAAAAAAATCAGCCCACAAGTGATCCTTAAAATTGTGGACGTAGCAACTCCCCTTTTGACCTTTTTTTTTTTAGAATTAGCCTCAAAGCCTAAACCCCCTCTCCCCCCCTCAGCAAAAATGTCTGAAAGTAGGCTTCCTTAATTTTCTCAAAATCATCTTTCGTCAAGTGAAAATGATGGCAGGTCCTCAACCTTTGTATATATGTTTATATCCGCCTGAACGTGATATCGTTTTACTCGGGTGTCAGTTCCGACTTCCGAGTCGTTGTTCTCGTTCGTCTCCCCCCCTCTTATTGGTGGTAGTCTACCCCAAAAATCTTCTGACGTCCAGAAAATAAAGCCTTGAATAATGGGCCTTATGGTTTACATATCCTTTAGTAAGACCCAGTGACGTGGGTTTTAAGACTGGTCTCTGTCTCGGTCTCGATCCTTTAGGTCTCAGTCTAGAACCTATCTTAGTCTGTTGAGTTTGTTTCATGTCAAACAAACAAAGGGGAAAACTGACTGCGAACTTTTTAACAAATAAAAAAAAAAAAATGGCAAAGGAAACTTTGACTGGACCGGGATTTGAATCGGGACTTGAACCGGGACTTGAACCCGAGACCTCTGGATTAACGTACAGTACCAGTGCTCTTCCATCTCAGCTATCCATCCCTTGGATGGTGGCCTTCTGTAGTTAGTCAGCTAGTCTGTTTGTTTCAAGTTTGTTTCATGTTTAAAAAAAAAGAAAGGAGGCTGCACCAAATCTGCGACAGCATTTATTGTTCTTGTCTCCGAAGAAGGCCCAGTCAGTACTGAAATACAATCTAAGAACCTCTTACATTAAGGTGTCACGTGTAGGTTTCGGGCCATTCTATTCCAGCAATTTTGCAGCGTGGCCCGGTTTTAACTTTGATATTTGGGAATTCCTCAGTCAAGAGACGAAAGTCTTTGTTTAGCGAGCTCAAGTGTATTTTTGGTCGCAGCGGCCAACGTTGCTTCCTCCATCTGCCCACAATCCACCGGCGGCATTGACCTCCCTGGCCCCCCCCTCACCTGCTTGAGTCCTGGAGGCTCCCAATGACATAATCAACCACCAGGCGTTTGAGACAAGGAGGACTAATGTTACCCTCCCTCACTCCCCTCGCCACTTTCTACCTTGACAAGACCAGCCACCCCTCCCTCCCCTCCCTCTTTCCAGTCAGCCACCTCTCAAAATATGTTATGCGTTTTGCGGGCGGGGCGGTTGGGGAGGGGAGGGGGGGTGAGGGTGGGGAGTCGTCTGAGGCTGAAGGTCGTCGTTGGCCAGTCTGGAAGCCATGTCACCCCTTCCCCCCCCCCCTCCTCGTGGGCCGGGGACTGTCATCGGTAGGTCCAGCCACTGACGCACAGGGGCCTCATTCCAGCGTGACCTCGACTCCTTCTTGGCAGTCGCCAAGGAAGCCGGCGATTAGTTAGGAGGGGGGAGGGGGATTGCCTCCCCCCCCCCTCCCTAATCCCACTCTCGGTTTTGATTGCGTCAACATCGGAGCACTTGAAGGGAGAGAGATTACTGCTTGACTGCCGCTGCTCGCCGAGGGGGAAAAAAAATTGCACAAAAGATGTGAAGATTGTTCATGAATTCTTTTAGGAAGGATCTACTATTTAATAGAGTCACCTGACTTTTCGCAATAAGACTTACCTGTTGAATTTCTGTTCTGCTCTGTTCTGCCCTTCTATGCACTGCCCTTTCCATCCCTTTCCTGCCCTGCCCTTGCATACATTGCCCTGCCCTGCCCTTCCTTACATTTTGTACATTGCCCTGCCCTGCCCTGCCCTATCCTACCCTGCCCTGCCCTGCCCTGCCCTGCCCTGCCCTGCCCTGCCCTGCCCTTCCATACATTGCCCTGCCCTACCCTGCTCGGCCCTGCCCTGCCCTGCCCTTCCCTGCCCTGCCCTCCCTACCCTACCCCACCCTGCCCTACCCTACCCTGCTTTGCCCTGCCCTGCCCTGCCCTGCCCTGCCCTGCCCTGCCCTGCCCTGCCCTGCCTTACCCCACCCTGCCCTGCCCTGCCCTGCCCTACCCCGTCCTGCCCTGCCCTGCTCTGCTCTGCCATGCCATACACTGCTCTGCCCTGCCCTGCACTGCCCTGCCCTGCCCATTTTAGATAAGCATGAAACATGTACTGCTGCTTTCATCTCCAGCGAGTCACCATGGAAACATCCTCCCTACCAGACCCCCCCCCCAATATGATCAGTTAATGTATGATGTTGATTGTGCATTCAGAGTGTGTTCTCGTAGCAACGGCTCAATTCTGGCTAGCAGGTGACCTTTTAACATTTCCGCGTTCTTTGAAAGAGAGAGCTACAGTAGTGGGTGTGAAGTAAAGCCCCAATATGATTGAGTCTATTTTTTTTTTAAAGAAACCAAAATTGGCCCGACTCCAATAGCTGCCAGAGTCTGTTATGCCTCTCTGACCATAAACCCTGAAAAATAATCTGCAGACAGTCCGCAGTCCATTAAAAAAAAACATTCTTGATAAAAAAAAGGCCAGTAAAAACTGCTTATTCACTGTCCTCTCTCTCTTGCACCCACCACCCATCCACCCCTTCCACTGTTGCCAACTTGAGGCATTATTTCTTAGTGCACAGAAAAGTTTAGAGTCCTTTTCCAAAATGTTGCAATCTGCTTACTGACCCGTAATAGCAAATCTATAAAACTGGCAGAGGGTCTGACGTTTCAGTCCTGCCAGACCCATTCTCCCAAAGACTGAAGAAAGGACTTGCTACGATCAAAACGTCACGGCCTCTCCCAGATTTTTTTTATTTTTTATTTTTTATTTTTTATTTATTTATTTATTTATTTTTTTGGGGGGGGGGCGAGGGGGGGGGGGGGGGTGCTGACTTTTCCAGCTGATGTGATACCTCAGTCAGGTACTAGGATTGCATCACTATTCACTATGTGACTGTCCCGCCAGAAACCGGTGTTTGCCGGCAGAGGCGAGATAAGCAAGAGATCCTTCTCCCCTTCCCCCTCCCCCTCCCCTCTCCCCACCTAAACCCTCCCCAACTTTCCCCTCTCCCCCTCCCCCTTCCCTCTCTGCTTACCCCCCTCCTCGCCCTCCTTCTCGCCCTCCTCCCTCCCTCCCTTCCCCCCCCCTTGCCTTACGCTTCAACGCGGCAAAACAGGAAAGCCCCAAATTGTGGCCGACGTGGGCCCCATTATCTGGCGAGGCCAACGCCGGGCCGCTGCTGCTATGAATAGAGTTGTTATTTCGGAAGAGGCTGGATAGATGGATGGATGGATGGGTGGACTGTTGCCGGTGTCGTAGGGGGGGTTGAGGGGGGAGGGAGAGAGGGTCGGTTCGGGGTGAAGTTTGCCTAGGTCACTGAGGTCACGGGCAAAGTGCAGGGCTGGGAGTACCTTTGAAGCTGGACGAGTAGAGCCACATGTCCGATAGAGGTTTAAAGATGGATGGCTTTTAAAATTCACTGGGCACATCTGCTTGTGGAACCTTTTTTTTTTCACTTCCTCCTCTCCCCCCCCCCTTCCCCCCTCACCGGTCAATTGCAGCGGTGTCATCCAGTGACTCTCCGACTTACCACGGCTTTATCAATTGTGCCGTAGAGTCTGTGGTCCGCTACCTACACATGTAACTTTGCTATCCCCGTAGTCGTTAGCCCCAATCTAACCTGTCTGTCCAATCCCGGGCCCGCTTTGCACCGGGCCATTTTTTTCAGTGCCCATGCCTACCAAATGGGGGGGGGAGCATTTTGGAAGAAAAAAAATGCCATTTTGAGAAAGGACCTGCTACATGTAGGATCTAAATCTCAGGCCCTCTAACTTTTGAAGATTTTCAAAATTTGCTAAACAATCGGGAACAATCAATCAATGAAGAGAATACAGTGTGTACAAGCGAGTCAAACCTGGCCCAATCGGACGTCTGTGCAACTTTTTTCACGCTGTGGTAGGCCGGAAAGAGTCTTTGTTGAAAACTCTGACAATAGTGGTGCCCAGATTCGGAGGGCCCGGATCATACCAACACCACCGGCGCTCTAAATTTGGAGGTCCCAGCAGTACGTGGTCAAGCAACTCCAGAAACAGAAGCGTATGATTATGATACGTGTATGTACCTAATTTTTTGGAAAAAGAATAAAAAAAGGGAAAAAAAAATCAGTGTTCCAACGGGCTGTTACCGGCTACAGGTTAACAGAATCCTGATGTCTCTGTTTAGTTGCTGTACCTTTCCCCTCTGGGCTTGGAGGCATAGGAATTTGTCAACCCTGCGCCTTTCCTGTTTGCTAGTCCTAAAAATTGCACCGGCGGAGCACGGGCTAAGTTTTTCTCTCTCGGATGTGGAGGGTGGAGGGTGCGGGGAGAAAGTTGTTTAGAATCTGTCTTATCATGATCACATCGGCACGGCCGTACCTCCCTTCCTCTTTTGCAAATTGCCACAGTGACGTCCCCCCCAACAAAAAAAACCAAAAAAAAAAAAACCTTGGCAGTCTTTTAAAAAACGGAACAAAAATACGATCATTCTCGGGATAAACACTTTCCAGACGATGTGGTTGTTTGCTGGCAGAGATTGGCCGGGCTGCCGGATCACGTCTCTCTGTGGGGGTATTTTTGGATGTACGCGGGGCGGTTAGATCAACCTTTGATCCTCGTCCCAGGTACATGCTTAGGATAGCAGAGAGCTCAAAATTTAGTGGGCCTGACGTTTCGATCCTTTGCAGGACCTTTCTCACAGGCAGAGTGACAACGTGGACAAAACAGAGAGCTGTTTAATTCAATGCCCTGCTCGATGTAATAAGCACCTGCTGCTGAACGAATTTCAGGCAGCTCGGGGCGGGATTCGAACCCGCGACTCCTGCTTTCGATATCTAGGAAGCAGGCGCCCGAGCTGCCTGAATTCTTTTCATCAGGCACCAGGCAAAGCACAGGGCACTCAGTGCTTATCACCTCGAGCAGGGCAAACCCACATTGAATTTCATTCCCAAAAAGAAGTGGGCCTGACCGTTTCGATCCCAGCAGGACCTTTCTCAAAGACATCTCCTCAATGCAAGCATCTATTAGAAAGCTGTTTGGACATCGAATGCTTCAGTGGGGAACCGAGTAGAGATGGAACCGAGAACAGTCCGATCGGCAGACTTGTAATCCAGTCACGAACTATCCAGTCTGAGACTCTGAGACTGAGTCCTGAGTCAACCATGCTGATTCTCGAGTCATGAGTCACAAAGGCTGAGTCTCAAGTCATGGATCACCATCAAATTTCAAACTCAATTGGAAACACATTTATGGAAAAATTGACAGTTTTCTCAGATCACTTTTTAGTTTTAGTAGTAATACTCCGAACAGTTAAATCAGACAGTCTATGACAGTCGATGAGACAGTCAGGTGAGCCCTTTTTTTGAGAGAGAGAAAAATCATTTTGATCAACCCATGTACCCAATACCCCTTTAGTCCAAGTCTGTGAAAGCCACTATCTGGTGATTGTGGTGAATCCGATTGTGCACAGTGTTCCAAATACCCAGTTGTTTTGATGGTGTGGGTAGTCGTACGGGTCATGAGTCACTCATGTTGAGTCCGAGTCATTTGTTATCGAGGCATGGGAGTTGAGATTCGAGTCTGACTCAAGTCCAAGTCTATGTGAAGTCAACAAGTCATGACCAGTGTGGGGATTTGTGACTGCTGGACCTGTCACCGACCTATTCTGCTTTGATGGCTATTGGGGAGGGAGGGGGGAAAGGGGGAGGGGGAGGTACATACATGTATATATTGTGGTAGTAGTTAGGCATGAGCAAGGGAAGCCTGGCAAGACAGCTGTAGACACATCTGACAGGTTGTGTCTGGCCTTGAGGACTCACCAGAAGGAGACAGTCCCTGGCAGCTGGGGGGGGGGTAGAGATGACACCCTTGAGATCTATGATAAGGGTTCAGCAGTCTGACATGACAGTGCCCACACTTTCTGTCCCTGATTTTGCCCTCCCTCCCTCCCTCCCTCCTTCCCTGCCTGCCTGCCTTCCTCCCTGCCTCCCTGCATGCCTCCCTGTCTCCCTCCCTGCCTCCCTCCCTCCCCACCTCCTCCCTCCCTCCCTCCCTCCCTCTCCGCCTGCCTCCCTCCCTCCCCTGCCTCCTTCCCTGCCTGCCTGCCTGCCTCCCTCCCTGCCTGCCTGCCTCCCTCCCCACCTCCTTCCCTGCCTCCCTGCCTCCCTCCCTGCCTCCCTGCCCCTGCCTGCCTACCTGCCTGTCTGCCTCCCTGCCTGCCTGCCTCTCTGCCTCTCTGCCTCCCTCCCTGCCTCCCTCCCTGCCTCCCTGCCTCCCTCCCTGTCTTCCTCCCTGTCTCCCTCCCTCCATCCCCGCCTCCCTCCCAGCCTCCCTCCCAGCCTTTATCCCTGCCTTCCTCCCTGCCTCCCTGCCTCCCTCCCTCCCTGCCTCCTTCCCTACTTCCTGCCTGCCTGCCTGCCTCCCTGCCTGCCTCTCTGCCTCCCTCCCTGCCTCCCTCCCTGCCTCCCTGCTTCCTGCCTCCCTCCCTGCCTCCCTCCCTGCCTCCCTGCCTGCCTCCCTCCCTGCCTCCCTGCCTCCCTGCTTCCTGCCTCCCTCCCTGCCTCCCTCCCTGCCTCCCTCCCTGCCTCCCTCCCTCCCTCCCTCCCTGCCTGCCTCCCTACCTCCCTCCCTCACCCAAACCGATACAGTACTTATCATCACCATCCAGTCACAGCCGTGTTTTTGCATGGTACTGGGGTATGTCTGAGGAAGTGGTTCTGTCGTATGCCGATCTCACCCCGGCAGATCTAGGACAAGTATGTCGCAGTCTGGCATAACAGTTTCACCTCCCCACTACGCGTGTCTTCCCTCATCTCACTCTCCCTGACCTTCCCCCTCATCCAGTCTCTCCCCCTGACTCCCCCGACTCCACCGACTCCCCCGACTCCCTCCCCCACAGCCCCTGTTATCCAGACCGTGCACTTCTCATTGCCATCCAGTCACGGCCCTGTTTTTTTTTTTTTTGTACGGTGCGCCTATCAAAAGGAAGTGGTAGTTTCCCAGTCCGGGCCATCACAGGATATTGAATTGGCTACCGGTGGGCTCACTACTGAGCGACGCTCACAAATATTTGTCTCTTTCGGTCGGTGACGAGAGCTGGAAGGGAAGGAGGGGGAGGAGGAGGGGGGTGAAGTAGTAGGGGATTCTCCATAATATCAATCTTTCGGATTTCGGAGCCCTTTTTTCACCCCTTGAACAAACAGCATTGTAAATACAGTAGATGCTCTCAGATACGGTTTGCATGGTGGAAGCATAGCTGCCAACCAATCATCTTTTAAAGGAACATTTCTCTTTTTTGTTAAAAAATTATCACTTTTTACAAGCTCTTGACACCAGATTCCGATTTTTGGCTTGGAAATACAAATGTATTCCTGTATGGTAGTTTGCTCTGTGATTCCTCTTTTTTTGGCAGAAGTATTCCTTATTTCCTTTAAGATTGACAGGTTGGCAGACCTCTATGAGGAAATATATCAAGTAGGAGGTTTAGGGTGACACCATGTATATCATCTCTTATTGAGAAGAAGTATGGTATGAAAAGAGCCGGTAATTCAGCGTTTTGGGTAGTGTCACTAGTGTGTACTCTGCCCATCAAACAGACAAATCACCATGGAAACCGACAAACATCACAAGCCACAGTTTCAATGATATCAGACAAGTAAGAGTTCACAAATAATGTGGCTTGTGACCGCGCATTGAGGGCTTTTCGGCGATTTAAAAAAAAAATCCTGCCGACGATTTTCTCGGTTAAATTAGATTCCCCCCCCAAGGGATGGGCTCGGTTAATTTTACACTCGCCGGTTAAGTTTTCCAGGAATTGCTGCGATGGAGTGTTAATCCCAGCATGCACTGCTGGTCTCAGTCGCCACAGCACACAAACCCCAGGGTGGTTAGGTTAAACCCGCCCTCGGATTCACACTTGTTTGCGATTTCCCGGGAAATATGCATGCCCCCCCCCCCCCCGAAGAGTTGAGCGCCCTCATCCCCACTCCAGAGCAGGGGTGGCAAAGCCCCAGTGCATCTCCTGGGGTGTTGCTGGTGTGATCGACTGCAGTAGTGTGAAAAGGCTCGCCTCAATTTCCCAGGGACATTGATCATGTTGTAAAAAAAATGTGAAGAAGGCCCTTAAGGCTTTATCAACGTGTCAGCAGTCCTAGGGTTGAAGTACCAGTTCTGAAATTCTTTTCATTTTTTTTGGTGCGATTCTCGCTGGGTCTGAATGGCACAAATCCCGTCCTGCCCCGTAGTGTTGCACTGTCTAATGAGACTCAGGTGCGCGGCCCTGCCGTCACGTACGCAGCGCCCTCGTGGGATATCCGCCGAGGAAGTCATTTGTCTCGGCCGGGCAGTCGGCACATCGTTTCTCGGTTGTTTTCACCGCCAGGTCGCATGCAGCATATATTTGTTTGGAACGACTGAAACAACAAATAATTCTTGTTTAAGAAAAAAGACAAGAAGGGAGGGAAAAAAGTACATCGAGTCAGGCCAAGTTATTTTGCCTCGTACAGAAAAAAAAGAAAGTGCACAAGTCATTCTGGATACCCTAGATCTGTTGACATCTGGATTTCATCCGGTAGTTTGGTGGGAATATTGGAAGGGCCTGGAGGGGTAACGTGTACGTGTGTGTAGGTCAGTGGCATATGTCTCGGAACCCCCCCCCCCCCTAGTCTTGAGATGAAGTATTTGGGTCATTTTTTGTTAGTAAGCAACATTTACATGTGAGTAGTTCATTTGCGAAAACAGTTATGAAGGCAATTCAGAAAAAAAAATGTACTGGCCTGACTTTTGCATTTCAAGTTCGGGTGTTTCAAATACCGGTATCTTTTTTTTCTATTGTGAAATAAGCCAATAAACCCGCCTGTGTTTGATTATACTGCTGGTAATCGGAATGGAAAAAGCATTCTCATGATTAAAAAAAAAAATGAACTGAATAATATTTACACAATCTATTCCATTATCTCTTGCTATCTTTAGGTTGTTTGTACGAGTAATGTGTGAGGGTCAGTTTTTAGTCAGTGAAGCAGTTGGCGACATTTGTTTGAATATCACTTTTCTTCTTTTTTCCCCGTTTGTTTGGTTCTTGCAGAAGAATATCGTTCACAGAGACCTGAAGCTGGGGAATATGGTGCTGAACAAGCGAACCCGCCGCATCACCATCACCAACTTCTGCCTGGGCAAGCATCTCGTCAGCGACCGCGACCTGCTGAAGGACCAGCGAGGGAGCCCTGCCTATATCAGCCCCGACGTCCTGAGCGGTAAGATTGGCCGTCGCCGGACAAGACTCGGGACACCTCTGTGCCCATTTTTGTTCCCTTCGTACCCCATCAAACCCGTCTGCAACCTCAAACAACCCATTCCGTACCCTCCATACCCTCACCAAACCACCCAATACCCTTCACAACCCCCTATCTAGCCCTTCTGTGCCTATTCAGTTCCCTTCCCAACCCATCAAACCCGTCTGCACCCCCAACCCACCCATTCCATATCCTCCATACCCTCACAGTCACAAAACCACCCCATACCCTTCACACCCCTATCACACCCTTCTGTGCCCATTCTGTTCCCTTCATACCCATCCAAACTAGTCTGCACCCCCAACCCACCCACTCCATTATCCCTCCCTAAACCCCCAAATACCCTTCACATCCCTATGAAATCCCTCTGCGCCCCCAATCCATACCCTCCGTACCCCCACCAAATCCTTCTCCACCAAAATCCACCCCTTTCGTGCCCTCCACGCCCTTTCACACCCCCTCCTTCCCCCTGCAAAACCCAGAACCATCCATTTCACCGCCCACCAGTCTCCCCCCTCACCCAACCAGTCCACATCTTACTGCCCAATCCCCCCTCTCTCCCCCGCACGTAAAGAATCGCAGTCCTACATGTACATGGAGCAGGAAAAGAGAAATAAAGAAAACCTCAAAACATACTCATCAATTAACAGCCAGATTCAATTTCAAGGGTCTTGGGCGTTTGCTGTCTGTAGCAAGTTAAGACAATTACTGGTCCTGGGAGTCGGTGATCAGCGATAAGGGCAGGTTGTGACGGTCCCACACACCGCCCTCATAGGGGAATATCTTCAGATCCCTCTTCCCCCACCCCCCACCACCCACTCCCTCGCCCTCCCACCCTGACATTTTTGCCGGGAGCCGACCTAGGAACAAACAGATTGATGTAGTCTGAGGGGGTGGGTGGCTGGGTTTTTATTTGTCTGGGGGGTAACCAAGGTGGCCGACTGTTGTCATGGCCTTGACGATTGTATCTGGGAGTCCTGTTTTTTGGCCTCAGGTAGTCTGTATTTGTCCCTGAGATAACCAGATAGCCCTTCCCTGTCCCTGGGGGCACCCCCTGGTCTGCTGAGAATTGATGATTAATTTTTTAGTATCAAGTGAAAGACCATGAGAGAGAGAGAGAAAGAGAGAGAGAGAGAGAGAGAGAGAGAGAGAGAGAGAGAGAGAGAGAGAGAGAGGGGGATAGAGAGGGAGAGATAGAGAGTGAGGAGGAGAGAGGGAGAGAGAGAGAGAGTGAGGAGGAGAGAGGGAGAGAGAAGGGGAGAGAAGGAAGGGGAAAGATATGGAGAGAGAAAGAGAGGGTAGGGAGAGAGGGAGAATGAAGGGGAGAGAAAGAAGGGGAGAGAGAGAGGGAGAGAGAAGGGGGAGAGAGAAGGGGGAGAGAGAAATGGAGAAAAGGGGAGATGGAGAGTGAAGGGGAGTGAGCGAAGGAGAGAGGGAGAGAGAGAGAGAGGTGAGAGAGAGAAAGAGTGGGGAGATAGAAAGAGAGAGAGAGGGGGAGAGAGGTGGGAGAAAACAGAAGTCACATTTCAGGAAACCTGGCTGTCTTGAGGTGCTGAGATAATTAAGACTACTCTTTTGGAGAGGTGGTTCTTTTTTTCAGATTTTGAAAATGCCCAGAAAATTTGGCGAATCCGGATATTGGTTAAGGAATCTAAAGCCAACCTTGGGCCCAGCTTTGATTTATGGGTTCCTCGAAACCAACTGTCACTGTCAATCACACAAATGATATACTTGGTTCACACTGACTGAACAGCACCGGTAAATTCACCTTCCACATACCCCATTCCCCCATCCTCCTACCCCCTCCCCCCCCCAAGTCTTACAAGTTGCCCTCCCTCGACAGTAAACCTCTCCACTGACCCCTGTTCTTTCAGGCAAGCCATACCTGGGTAAGCCCAGTGACATGTGGGCGCTTGGCGTCGTTCTCTTCACCATGCTGTACGGCCAGTTCCCCTTCTACGACAGCGTGCCCCAGGAGCTCTTCCGAAAGATCAAGGCCTCGGAGTACGTCATCCCCAAGTAAGTCGATCCAGCTGCCCCATCAACGGCTGCAGAAAAGAGTTCCACCCGGCACCCTGTGGAAACCAGGAACGGCCTCGCACATTGTACTTGCAGTATGTCCAGCACCTCTTGGCAGATACTGAAGGGATGCTGCTACCAGACACAAAATTGCTTCTCTGGCCCAAGACCATGGCAGTTGGAGAAAGTTTGTAGTCGTCTGCTCCACAGCCGAATGATGATGTGTACAAACTTTCCAAGACTCATCAGGCATGCAACTTTTCTGCGGATCCGCGGATTTCCGTGTTTTTTTTATTTGGCCTTAAAAAAAAATCTATAAAAAAAATAATAATAAAAAAAATAAAAATAATAATAATAATTAATAACAAAAATATGCATCTCGATATTTCCTCTCCCCTAACTATTATTTAAAACACATGCTGAGATCAGGTTAAAAACTTTTAAACTTTGAAAAAGGTTAAAATCTGTCACTCAGCTTAAAGTCATAAGTTGTCACAAACTGCTCAGAATGCACCACAGAGCATCTAGAATCCAAAAATTTTCCGTGCCCTTAAGCGGGCCCCAAACCACACGCTGTAAGGGCTTCGTGCTTCGCGCTCGCAGTTTCTTTCGGACATTTTCCTCTCTTTTTACAATTCAAGAGTTGCATGCCTGACTCTTACAGAGAGTTTTATCTGGGGTTTTTTCCAACTCCATAGAGCTGCTTAAGCATCAGGAATCTCAGGTCCAAGGTTGATGATCTTTGGGGAAGGTCCTGCAATGGTCAAAGCGTTGGGAATTCTTTGAGATTCATCATCTGAGTAAATCCTTACCAGATTGAAAAAAAAAATGGCAAAGAAAACTTTTGACTGGACCGGGATTTGAACCAAAGACCTCTGGGTTTGTGTTTTGGTATGCAAGGTCTTGGGTTCAAATCCCGGTCCAGTCAAAGTTTTCTTTCCCATTTTTTTTTTCATTTTTTTTTTTTAAGTTTCAAGAAAGTTTTTCATCGATTTGTTTGACCTAATTGCTTTTCAGTGCTATTTAAAAAAAAATTGAAAATTAGGATTCTTGGTATTGGCTGTGTATAGAAGTTGTACCAGAGCTACATGTATATATGTGTATCGTAGTAGGCCTCAATTATTGCAGTAGCATCGTGTGGGAATGATCTTGTGTGTGTGTGCTTGGCAGGCAGGGTGTGATTAGAGCAGAGCCATTATGTCACAAGAGGGCGCTATATCCATCCTCCAGTGGGTTTTCAGCAGTTTTTTCAGAATGATTCACAAGCTTTTAAGAAAACTTTGACTGGACAATGACCTGAACCCAAGACCTGGTTTTGCGTACCATCTAAGCTATCCAGCCCTTAGATGGTGGCCTCCCAAATAGTCAACTAATTTTTCCCGGGGTAGGGGCACTTGTTTTGTGTGTGGTTTAAGGTTCGGTTTGTTGTTTAAGGTAGAACACTAAAACAGAGCTATGGTTCAATCTCCATTGCCAATTTCACAAATTCAGCAATCGGATATTAAAAAAATGTTTTTTTTTTTTTTACAGCGATGGTCGAGTGTCGGAGAACACGATCGGTCTGATTCGCAAACTGCTAGTCTTGGATCCAGCCGTCAGAATGTCGGCCACCCAGGTCGCGGAGGTTCTGGATACGACTCTGGCCATGTGGTACGTAAGGTGGACGAGTGGGCAGCCTTGGAAAGAGACAAGCTCCCTTGACAAGCGCAGATTGCTTCAGAGAAGTCATTGTGTAGGTTCCCTGAACTGCTGCAATAACCAGGACCATTTCACAGAGCTGTTTAACCACCAACATAAGCTGAAGTGCCGAAAGTCACCATTCAGAGGATCAGCTGGCTAACCAAAACGTCATTTTCGTTTTGTGCTTAGCAATGAATAGTGGAATACAAGTTGGGAGGAATTGAGATTGCATCCTAATGTGGTCTGTCATCCTGTTTACACGAGGAAGACTTTTTCATGTTTAGCGGTAAACGACTCCATGAAATGTGGCCTAGGTACATGTAGGTTAGATCCTTGGAGATAAACAGCATTTTAAACGGTAACTGGTGGCCCCACCTCAGTGAAGATAGTCGACTATTTGGGAAGGCCCGGATAGCTCTGGATATTTTTTAAAGGTAACAAAGATGACCAATTTGTGACTCAACTAAGAAACAGAAGCTTGCCAACATGTCTGTACACTTCAGCTGCCGATTTTAAGAAACTTACATTTAAAAAATCTTGCGTACACAACATTTTGCTGCATTTGCTAGATTTTGCTGAAAAAAGTCATTGTGGCTCAAGACTTACACAACATTTGTAAGTTGCGTAACTTACGCCACTTTTCTTTGAATCGGCTGCGGATCCCTAGAGGACGGCAGAAAATGAGCTTGACTTTGATATTGATTGCACAGATCCTTCTAACTCTTGTCTTCCGTTCTGACGTCCGCCACGCAGGAAATCGTTGGCACTCCAGGGCGAGCAACTCCAGGTGGTCCCCGACCTGGACCTGGAAGGGGCGGGGGAGGAGGAAGTGGAGGCCACGCCCCCGCCCGCCAAGCGACTGAAGGAGGCGGGGCCGCCCCACCCGGCGACGGACTGGGAGGTCAAGCTCCAGCGGGCCGGGGGTGGGGTCGCGGGCGGGGTCACGGGCGGGGCCGGGGCTGGGGCGGGCGTGGTCGGCGTGGATCCCCGCCTGCAGCCGCCCGCCGCCGGCCGGCGGCGCCTGATCCGGCCGCCCGTCCACCGGCTCAGCCAAGACGCCCGACCTCTGACCCAGGCCGAGAAGATGACCCACCGACACCTCCTCTTGTGATAGACTTTCTAAAGGTCACCGGTAAAAATTTAACAAAAATGAAAAATCAAAAAAAAAAAAATTCACCAATGTCCAATTGAATTTCACAGAATTACTCACGCGTCCATGGCCAACCTTGCTTAACACTATCACAGCTGTATTAATTACTCTGTTATCCTTGCACAGAAACAGCAGACACCAACCTAACAATGATTCCACTGTGTAACCCGACACAGTTTCATTGTGCACAGAGTAAAAATTACAATGCTTGAACCAAAGAGGGCAGCAGACCGTTGCCCTGTTAGCCGGAGAAATCTCGGGCATAGCACCGTGCTGCGGGTTCAGTGAATCCCCGGGTATTCTCGGGCTGAGGGGTTGAAGTGTTAAGCAACCCCCCCCCCTTCAAAGATGAATTCGCAGAGTCTGGGTCCAATGTCTCAGACCTGCCCGAGCAGTGCCTAAAGGTCACGTCCTAGGATCACTACGGCAGTCAAAACTTCACTCTTTCATGCTCAGTCAAGAGTAACGGGGAGACCAGTCAAAAGCAGCTGGCATCCCTTAGCAGTGGGGTCTTTGAAGCCTGTCTACACAAGGAAGTCTTTCCGTGAATTTCACTGGGCCCAGGCCGTCAGCCCGTCGGCCCGTCGCCAAAAACTCCACACATTATTTCATGCTGGGGACCAGTCAGAAGCCATTCAACCATTAACTGCCGTAGTGCCGTGTATCTCAACCTTTCTTTGCCCGGGGCAAATATTTCGGCGCTGTGGTCGTGAACTCGTGGACCCGAGGAAGTCCAGAGTGATCAAGCGCCCACGCTGCCTGCACTTTTTACAAATCCAGCCGGCAATCGGGCAAAGCGTCGGATGAGCATCCGGTGGCCGACCGAGAAGGCCCTCGTCTTCATTGAAAAGAAAAAAGAAGAAAAAAGATGCACCGTTTTGGTCGAGTATAGAAAAAAGCCCACGCTAGTGTAACATTTGACCTGACCCCTTCCATGTGAAAGTCGGACCAGAGAAATTTAATGTAGTACAATGTTGTTGAATATGGTCATTGAATGCCAATTTGTTTTGTATTGGTGGTTTTTGGTTTTTCAATGTGCTTCTCAATAAGGCATTTTATGTATTGTTTTGTGTGTAAACCCCTCTTCGAATGACTATCAAATTGTCGGAGAGAAAACAAATTCGGATCCGCGTGATGAATAAGAATTTTTTTTTTTAGATATGTATAGCAGTGCAGGACACTCCAAAATTTAAATTAATAGAAAATAGTTTTTGATACCTCTCCGAAGAGTGATTCTGAAAACTACGGAAATGCCAAGCACACTTTGAAATGTGGCACAGCCCAGTGGCATTTAGACATGTGTATTCCACTCATCTCATACAGCGCAATAGATAGAACAGGCTGGCCACACAGCACAGCATCATTGTGAAATGTGAATACCGCCCTCTTGTGGCGAGAAGTGACACCCCACCTCCCCCCTGTGAAATCCTGGGGGTTTTTTTTGCTAGCAGCAGGTTTGGCATATCAGCTGATTGCAACTGATGAGTGGATTTTCTCAAATGTCATTACATCCATTTCTCTGTATACTGATAGACTGTCCAGTTCTCTCGGTGAAAAAGCACTGACGTACAGTCGGGAAGGTAGCCCTTTGTCAGGATGGCTCGCTAATCGGCACCGCTTCGAGCAGGGCTGATTTGAATTTTTTGTCCGGGACAGCCGAAATGAGAACTGAGATCGAGTAATCCCCTCCTAATGTACAATTGCCGGGACTCTTTCGTAGCAGTTTTGAACGGTCGACCACTTTGTATTCAGTGCGGGCCACTTCCAGAGGACTAGGAGGGAGTCGTCTGTCTGTCTGTCTCCATGATTCCTCGCTCCCAGGATCGCTGCGAGTTCAGTGTCTGATTTCATTTGGGTCCGATTTCAGGCGGGCTGCGCTATCCCGTGTCCAAATTATGAAGACGGAAAAAAGAAGAAGAAGAAGATGAAGAAGAAGAAGAAGAAGAAATGGAGAAGAAAAAGGGAAACAAAAACAAAAAACCAGAATCCTCGAGCGAGGCTGTTCAGGATTGCGTTCCCTTACATATTTCATGCTCTGTCGTCGCTCGGATCCCCTCTGCTGAAATTCCAAGCCGAGTACCAATTAAGGGGCCGCGGATGCTGTTTCTGCGAGCCGAGGACGGGTTTTTGAAGCTCGCGAGTCACCGTGGGGAGTGTCGGGTGAACACTCGGGTGGGTGGGTGGCTTTGCGGTTTTTTTTTTAGGGGGGCGCAACCTTCCTTAGACTCACTGTGAGAGATCCAGGGCGGAGTGCAGTTGTGAGACGGTAGTGAACGAGAATTGCCAAAATGGTCCAATTGTTGGTTGGCAATTCCACTTAAAAAGCCTGTTTTGTTTTGCTCCGCTTGTCTGTACAATTTCTACCTTGATCTAGATTTTGTTGAGAGAAGATCTTTATCCCATTTGTCCTCCTTTTTCAGAAGCCTTTTCCCTATTCTGTTGCATAGGGAAGAATGTATAGACTCTCATTCGGCAAAGTGAAACAACCTTTTTTTTTAAAGGATTTCAAACAATTTGAGTTGACTACGGAGGCTTATGACAATTTCCCCCACTCGTTTCTCGGGAAAGGCACTTTTTTTGGGGGGGGAGTGAAGTCAAAGTCGTCGTCTGAGCAGATTTCAGATTTTTTGTGGAGGACTAAAGACTTCAGACCCTTAGGTCCAAAACCCGGCTCAGGCTCAGGCTTTTGCTTGGCTGTTCTTTCTTTCGTCCATTTTAAAGTGAAAATGGGAGGCATTTGGATTCGCATTTTCAATAAGAATCCAAATCTTCAACCGAGAACTGTCTTCAGCCTTTGAATAACAGAGACGAAGCCGGAGCCGGAGCCTAAGCCGGGTTTTGAAAAAAAAAGGGCGCCCGTGATGAGTTCTTGGTTGATCTTACACCCACCTCACCCCACCACACCCCCCACAGGCTTGCAGACCCGTGGCCCCTTAGCGTCTCCGGGAACCCGCCTGGAATCAAACACCTCGTGTGGCCCTCATCTTGTCCAGGAGGGACAAGGGGGGGGGGAGTTAGGCGTCTAAATTTTCTCAAATCAGATCAAGAGAGCGCACTAGTCTATGCCAAAGATATACATAATGTGGAAAAGGGAAGCGGAGGAACAAATATATATCAGTCTATAAACAAACAAAAAATACTGTGACGGAGCAGGATACTTAAAAGTCTGTATATGTTAGTCGTAGTTCGTTGACATAGCTGTATAAACCGATTTGTATATGAGAAGGTTGACCGTGTATATGTATCAGTATAGATTCCTGTATAGTTTCTTGTAAAAAAACAAAACAAAACTCACCATTGTAATTAGATATAAAAAAAAAATGAACATATGAAATTCGGCCGTATATTCTTTCAAAGTCTTAAAGTAGGCCTAACTGTAGTTTCATTGTAAGCATTTTAAATATTCTGCGAGGAACGCGGTAGTTGGGTTTTATTTTTGGTGTTTTTTTTGTTTTTTTTTAATTCGAGTTTGACTCCAGTGGTCAAAATCATTTGACCTGCTCACATGCAAAACACAGCACTTGTCTTTTTGTTTTGAAGTAAAAAAAAAAACGAACTGACTAAATCCGCAATTGTTTTTTGACAGTTTTCGGACTTGTATTCAGCTTGTGTTTGCTTAGCGGTGTCAAAACGCTCCAATCCGAAATGGATTGGGGCGACGGGTTCAATTAATGCCCTTATCTAACGAGGAGTTGGATGCTTACAGTTTATAATTGGTGCTTCAAGCTGTCTCTGCTTGATTAGCTGTTAGGATAGAAGTGGTTGTCGGGTGGTCGGTATTTTACTGTAATATTTTTTTATTTTTTTTCTTGGAGTTGGGGTTAAGTTGGAAGGCTATTGACTGCGCTAATTCCTTAAGGACCATGGTTTGATTATGCCCTGGGTTGTTTTTTGTTTTGTTATTTTCCAGCTTCCAATTTAAATGGACGGACCCGCAACCTTTAGGGCTCTGCGGTCCCTGGGGATTCTCCATCGCCACTTTCTTTCTCCTCCCTCTCTACTCCTCCACCTCTCTCCTCCCCCCCCCTCTGTCTTGCGAGGGGAGGCCCCTCTCTCGCCGCTTCTCTCTCACCGCCCCCTCTCTCTCCTCCTCCCCCTCCTTCTCTCCTCCTCCCTCTCACTCCTCCTTACGGACCGGGAGGACGGGTGAGAAGCAACACAGTGCCGCTGTGTTGGAGCCAGGCTTCTCCGGGGGGCCCTGTGCGCTTTGCCGTTACGCCGCCATGGGGGACTTACCGTCCTGGTCCCCATCCTCATCCCTCCCTCACCCTCCTTCTCCTCCTCCTCCTCTTCCTCCCCCTGTCGTGAAATAATAATGCCCCTCGTCTCTCATAGATAGATAATCCTCGCTCCGAGAAAGCGGAGAGGGGTCAGGGAAGGTTCAGGCAGAAGCCATTCAGTCAGCGGCTTTCAGGGGGGTCCAGTGATGGCATAAGCCGGTTGACTCTTGTGCGACATTTTGTTGTTAAGGTCTACCCCAAAAAACAAAATGAGAGGCCATTTACACATGTATTTCTCAAACACTTTGTACCAGGCCACCGAGTCAGTACCCATGGTTTTTGGGGTTTCTCAAAAGTTAGTGGGCCTGATGTTTCGATCCTAGCAGGACCTTTCTCAAAGGCCTAGGATCAAAATTTCAGGCCCTCTAACTTTTGAGATTGATGTATTGCAGGTCATTTTAGTCAGTGAGCGGTTTGCATTAGTTTTTGTATTAACTTCATGGTATTTAGTTTGTTTGTTTTTAATAATGTGACTTTTTCAAAACTCCAAGTAAATGTGCAGAAATGTCGCAAACTGCTCACTGACTAAAATGACCAAAAAGCAAACATCAAAAAATGAGGGGGACCCGACGTTTCGATCCCAGCCGGACCCTTCTCAAAGGCCAAAAGCCTCTGAGAATCTGCCGCACAGCAAAACGTTCCCTCCATGAGATTTGTATCGATTAAACTCAGTTTTTAAACGAACCAAAAACACTAACACAAGAAAATGATATATCAGTAGATCGTAATTAAGAGTGTGTCTGATTGACTGTTGTATTAATTGGTAGAGCACATGAAATTCTTTGTAATGTCGGTATATCTCAGGGTGGCCCTGTGTAAAATGTTAGAGTAGATTTTTGTTTCTTTAAGAATTTAGTTTTTTTTACACTGGTACTTTTCGTCTAACCCACTCCACCCCACACACCCCCCACACAAATCATGTGGCATGTGACACTGCATGAATGGCATCAGATTGGATAATAAAGTGAAGATTTGGGCTCTATGATGATATCCGAGTGTGTTTTGTGTGAAGTATTCCTGTAGTGAGGCAAAACTTTGGCTTGGAAATCTCGTAAATTGACAGCTCGACATTTCAGTCCAGTGGCTGATTCCATAGAACTACTTCAGCAAGTCACGATTCATAGGGTTGATTAGATAAGACTTGAAGGTTTGCATGGTGGAAACTTGAAAGACTAATGATTCTCCATGCATCAGGCATATAAGCACCGGTGATAGTTGGAA
>OX465114.1:15596987-15618414 GCA_949987565.1 Luidia sarsii | reverse complement strand
AAGAATGACCTTGATACACAGCGATCTCCCCGCTCCGACGTCATCGGTGCTCGATAGGACTCCTGGAGTATAGAAAAACTTCACCCAGCACAATCGACAACAACCTCCCCCCAAAAAACTGGTTCGGATCTGCGCTGCCTCGCTGTCGATCGCTGCAGGATTGATTTGTTGTGTTCTGCTGTGTCTCTTCCACACTCGATGAGCGGCCTCTTGCTTCCTCTTCTTCCGATCTACGATCTGTTACTGTTCCGCTTCTGCCTTCGGATCTCGTCCTCACCATGCGGGAAGCGGTGATGAGTTTACCGGACGTCAGCCGCCGCGCCGCCGGGGCGCAAGCCGAGAATCTCCCCCGCCGTCACCCGGTGTCGACCCGCTGACCGTCCCTCCTGCCCGCGGTGTGTATGGTGATTGGCGGTGACTGGAACTTGGATCGGGAGAAGAAGTGGGGAGAAGAAAACATCGTCGTCATTTGGGATCGTCAATCATCGTCCGAGGAGTCCCGATCGGTGCGGTACATACATCGTGTTGGAGTACTTCGGGGTGTTTATTTGAACTTTTTTTCCGGGGCGGAGGTCTTGTGTTTGTGTGGTTTTTCCCCACCTTCAAACACCCCCCTTGTTTTTCTTTCTCCTCGAGCGGAATATTTATTTTTTTACTCGGATGACAAAGGCATGATGGCCGAGTTCCTGCCGGTAGTCTTCACCGTCATAGTGGGACTGACCTTCCCCTATCTGCCCCTCAGTCGTGCCGGGGAAAATTTCAACTCAGGTAAGAAAAACAAATTGATATTGTTGGTATCACTTTCACTGTCTTTTTACCCCCCCCCCCCCACCCCTCACTGAATAAAATCACCTGCTCATCTAGATATTCAATCAATTAGTTCATCATTCGTGATATGCGAAGGTCGCACCGATGACACCATTCTGTTTTTGCGTTACCAATGGCGTTCGTCGAAGGTTGTATGATTGGTTTAAGATCAAACACTGATCCGTCGGTGAAAGTTTGATCAAAAAGGCATGATTACTTAATCTGCCTTGCAACAATTTTTTTAAATGTTGAACTATCTGACAGAGGATCGTAGCTGAATCTTCGACTGTCCAAAAGCATCGTCAGTGGTACTACACGAAATGCACGTGATGCATGTACTACTTTGAATTTCAAACCTAGACAGAACAAAGGGTTTCTGTGGACATTGCGCGCTGTCCCAACTTTCAAACAATGTAGGGATGTGATGGACATGTTGTTTTATCTGCTGTATCTTTGGTGGGTTTTTTTTAAACATCCCTCTCCTTTTATTACATTTTACAAACAAAAATAGTCCATAAATTATAGGCTAGTGCTGGTTACTGTGTGTATAAAAATGATATTGATAATTCAATTGCAAGCAGACAGAGTTGTACTAGTGTAAGTTGTACTTACTGTACTTATATTTGTTGGGGGCTAATTTTTGATTGATACTGGTAAGCCCTTTTCACACTGCAGGGTGAATCCCCTGGGATTAAGTCCCCGGGGAATTCCCTGGTTTTTTTTTTTACCCCACCAACACCCCTGCAACCATTCACACTGGACCAATTTGGAAACTCCCGGGGACCCTATTTCCCCGTGGAAATCGTAAAAACTCTGGGGTTTTCTCCTTCTCCCCTACCCCCAATCAAAACGCTCTTCCCCGGGGATTTCTTCAGTAGTGTGAATGTGAAAATAGACCGACCAAAATCCCGGGGAAATTTCGAGAAATCCCTGGGCATTTTGTCTCGTGTGAATTGAAGCCCCTGGCTATAGAATATTCCCTTAGGTTAAGGAGTGAAGTTGTCCATTCTCTTGGTGAAGAAAACCACCAAGTCCTAACACAGTTTATAGCATCTACCTCTGTGATCTAGCACTGTTCTAACTTCTAGTCAAGACAAACCTTGCTGTAGTGTACCGGAAATAAAGACTGTTGAGTCTGTCTCACATGAACCATGCAGTCAGCCACAATGCAGACCCCCTGAGTTAGTTCAAAGTCACAGCTCTGCCCCGATCTAAAAACCATCTGGACCAAAGTGGTCCGCTGAAGGAATTCAGGGGGTGGACCCCATCATCTTGTAAATGATTTGGGTTGATGATTACATGTAAGAGGGGAGGGGAAGGGGAGATGGTGGGTTCCAATTCATAAAGAGGTATCTGTTGGGCATCACGTAGGCGATAGGCCATCCCAAACCCAAAAAGAACTGACTTGGTTGCTTGAAGTTGGAATCTGGAAATTTAGAGAAAAAAAATCCCCCCAAACAATCTGGGGGTTATTTTTGAAGGACTTTTTTCAGTCTCAAGGATAAACTGATAGATCTGGCAATTCTCAAGCAAGTGGACACTGGGCAGGGCTGAGAGCTCCCTATGACCTATGGCTAAAACACATGTCCTGTAGGCTAGATACTGAAATTGAGCCTAGATACTGTTTGACATGACAGCATTCCATGATATATTTTGTCCACCCCCCCCCCCTCTCCAAGAAGTTTCATCTACTGACCATATTCGAATTAACACATGTCCTGTAAGCTACATGCTGAAATAGAGCCTATATACTGTTTGACAGCAATCCGTGAAAATTTAGTTCTCCACTGACCATGTGAATTATCCAGGTGTCAGCTTTGGAGGTATAGTGCGAAAATTCCCAGGACAAAACTTGTTGACCTGGGCAGGATTTCACAAAGCCTTGTTAGTTATTACGATGCATCGTAACTCAACTTACAATGGATAACCCATCCTAAGTTGTGACAGGCCTAATGGTTTCTGTGCATCGCTCATTGTCTTGCTGACTGATCCGGAAGTCAGGATGGGTACAACTTCAGGAAATCAACTGCTTGGCATGTAAAAGTTTGTGTGAATTCAATGAGGGTTTACCCTACTTGATGATATATATAAACACTGAGTTGCTGAGTGCTTTGACCGATTGCCCACTGAACAAAAATACAGGCAGTTTGGGCTGGATTCGAACCCGTGACAACTGCTTTCTAGTGCAGGCGTCGTAACAACTGGATCATCCACAAAGCAGGTCAAGGTCATGTGGTGGATTCAAATCTGTACAGCAGCTGGTAGTGTGTTTTTTATGATGTTTTTGTTGAGGAGAAGCAGGGCTATATTCTCCTCGATGCAAACTCCATCTTATGTCTCTATCTGTGGTGTGGGTAGCTATTGCCGAATAGCTGTGTACTGCCTGTATCGCTATGCATAGGGCAGGTTTCTTTTGTCGAATGTCCACAACGGTCCAGTACTGCAACAGCTTTGTGTACTCTGCGAATGACTTTTACTACACCATGTGCCTACTGCCCACACTACATGTACACTCCCAAGTGTATTACGTGTACCCAGTGCTTGAGTTGACAAGGTGGAGTGCACTATGCACAGGCCAGTCTTCAGTGTGGGTACAAGGGTAAATACGCTCAGTGATATAATGCATGGACCTTGCCATAGTAAAAACCTCCCCCCAAAAAACAACTCCAAGACCTTTGCTTTCACAAAAGGGTTGAGTGTGATACATCTCCCTACTCTGCGAATCCTTTAGAATTGGTGACTGAGTCCGGGACGCGGTATGCTTTCACAAAAGGGGTTTGGGGGAGGGGCAGGGGGTTGGGGAGGGGATTGGGGGAGGTCGGGAGGAGGGCCAAAGGGGTGGGGGGGGGAAGTGTTAGGAATGGTTTACAGTACTGGAGCTATGCAGGGCCAAACGGATCATCCTCCCGACCGCCAGAGACAAAAAAAAAGGACCCATGGAGGAAGCGATGAAATTTAGCAGAAGCGCAAATCTGGTCGACTGAATGGATGGTTTAAATCAGGAGAGGGGTGGGGGGTTAGTCAGAGAAGGGGGTGTGTGACTTTTCTATTAAGACTTAAGAGTAATAGAAACTAAAGCCTTGACACCCGATCCAGTTTGGGGATTTAGAGAGGGATTTCTTCTTTCTTTCTTTTCCGCAGAGAATGGGAGTAGTTACCCGTATTTTTTTCATCCTTTTACAAGGAACTGAGATTTTCAGCGAAGGAACTTTGACTCAGAGACTTCCCCCAAATCCCCAAGCACCCACAATTCTGCCTTTGAGAAAAGTCCTGCCATTATCGAAATGACAGATCCTCCTAAGTAAGAAAAAATAAATAAGAAAATCCAAATTCTGCCTTTGAGGAAGGTCCTGCTTGGTTTGAAATGCCATCAGGGAAGTTCAGACCCTCTACCCTTTTTTCAGAAAAACTGGAAGTTGGAACTCGAAAGCCTCTAAATTGACTGAGAAGATTGCATGTTGCAAGAGACTAACTTTCCTGAAGAGCCACACACACAAAAGAGAAACTATAAACAGATAAGGCTTCAATTTGAAGATTTGCAATTGGGAAGTTTGTGGTGACACCATGTAAGCTGTAGGCCCTAAGTCACCTCTTTTGAGGTGGAGTGTGGCTCTGAAAAGAGTCGGTAACTCAACATTACGGGCAGCGTGTACTCGGCTTCACTACTTTTGTGTGACTTGAGCAAATCAGATATTGAGAGAGCATGGGTGCCTCAGGTTCCTAGCCCCAACCCCCTCACCCCCCCCCCCCCCCCGCCCCTCTGCCACCTTCCCCCTCTCTCTTGTCCCTACCCCATTCATAATTTGGGCACGTAACTAAATCCCTCGTCACAGTGGGAAAGGCACCTAGGAATAGCCAGACCCATCCAGTCATGGAGGCAGGTCCACATTCCTGGCATTGCCTGCCAAATTATGCCCAGTAAGCCCCCCCCCCCCTTAAAAAAAAAAACCCAAGAAAGGTTATTCAATAAGCCCCCCATAACACCCGATACACCCTTTCACCGGGCGTACGTTCAAAATCGCTAGCCCTCCTCGAAATAAAAGAAAGGAAAAAGATTGTCTTTTTGAAATCTCGACAAAAGAAATGGCTTCGAGCATTTCACAAGATTTGCTTCGTTGTTTTTTTGTGTGGCGGTTGATATTAACCAAGCGTGCATTTCAGTAGTTAGGGTCTTGAGCAGCATCCTGTTACTGCCCGCGGTACTACAGGCAAGAACTCTTACCCCGTGTTTTTTTTCTTCTTCAGTTTTTTTTAGAAGTGGAACCGTTTGCGTGGGTTCCCCGAGATTGCACGCAATACCTCGCAGGGGCTGAAATGCATCTCGACCCCGCGCTAAACTGACATATTCCCGTGCCGACGGTTGATGGTGAACGATTAAGATGGCCGCCGCCACCCCCCCCCCCAACAACAATCCTCACTCGCTGTCCGAACGATACCCCCCCCCCTCTCTCTCACTCTCTCTGTCTCCTCAAGGGACATGGGAGGTACTCTCTCCATGCCTCAACTTTAAAACGATTTTCCCGGACGGACGAGAGATAAGCCAACTCCTGTTAAGGAACGACACTTACGGTAAAACGGCGGCTAAATTTAGCTCCCTACCCTGCTATGGCCCGCCGGTTTTATCCTGGTGAGGACAAACTCCCACAGACGGGACATTAAATATTTGGACAGAGTAAACCATTTGACAGCCATGATGCGTTGCCGGTAATGGCTGATAGTAAAAACACTACAATCTCATGGCTGAGTGATCGGTTGCGAGGCTGATACACCATTGGAAATGGTCTCCATTTCTTGAGGACTTAGCAGTAATCGTAAAAAAATTGAAATATAAAAAAGAGTCCTTCATTGTACAGAGGATTGAGGCAATTTCATAGAGGTGCTTTTAAGCTTAGTAACAGTAGGCTGCCAGCCAAAGTTCCAACCGGATTCCACGCTTAGCACCAAATATTCGAATACCAGTCAAATGCAAAAAGCATTGTGTGGTTTTGGATGGGATTTTCACACTTGGCAGATTTTAGGATTTGGATGGGTTGGTTTTGGATGGGATTTTCACACTTTGCAGATTTTAGGGTTAAAGGAGATCTATGACAATTTGGCCCTGAACTGATTGTATCCATACCAATCTCGGATAAATCAAAGATCAATTGCACAAAAAAGCGATTCAAACTCCACACTTTTTGTGTGTGTGGAGTGTGGACACAATAAATTGTGATTATTAGTGAGATTTGAATTGCAATTCAGACTCCACTAGTATAAGTGAGACTTTTCTAATTATTCGCGTTTATTTACCACGCGGTGTGTGTGTGGGAATGCTCTGCTGAATCGCAACGATTTTTTTAACCCACAATGCATCGCCCGCGTTCTGACTGACAGGAAGTGTCATGCTTGTTTATAATGTCTCCCTGCATGGGCCTCCCTCAAGGACACACACCCACCATTTGACCACAACTGCTAAACCATTCAAATCGCTGATTATTTGCACACTAGGCACGGCCTTAGTGTGTACTCAGTCCATCATGAGGAAACATTTGTTCCTAGTGCTATCTGCAACCTGTGGAAACAACGCTTTCTAAATTGCAGGATGTGGGTATGTAATGCATCTCTACAGGAATTTTCTGTTTTCTCCGATACCTCAGAAGATGCAGGTTGCGTGCTTCGGTGGATCTAACTTTAAGCCTCTTTTGCAGCTAAATGGAGAGTCAGTGTTAACAGAATTCCGGTCTAAAGCTATTTACTCACGGCTGGGTGGAGGAGTTGTGCAGGGGAGGCCTTCACATGGTTCTCCTGTTACATTGGTTAATTCAAGCATGAAGGGCACCGGTGTGTGTGTGGGTGTGCGTGAAAATGCCAGGTTAGCTCGCCTCAAGCCTCAAGCCCCGTCGGTCCATGTGCCCCTTTTTTAATCGCCCCCACTGCCCTGTTGCTAGTAATGGAAGCCAGGGAAGACACCACAACATTGGGAAGATCGGAAAACATTGATGTCCACAGATTTCCTTCTAATTTACACAGTTTGTGGATGGTCATGATAGAATCCTCTTGCTGAAATCTTACGGTCTGGGATGCTGTACTTCCCTACAAATCTTTCACTCAAACATCAAAGTCCACATATTTCCTTCTAATTTACAACGTTTGTAGATGGTCATGATAGAATCCTAATGTTGAAATCTTACGGTCTGGGATGCTGTACTTCCCTACAAATCTTTCACTCAAACATCAATGTCCACAGATTTCCTTCTAATTTTAATACACAGTTTGTGGAGGGTCATGATAGAATCCTCATGCTGAAATCTTACGGTCTGGGATGCTGTACTTCCCTACAAATCTTTCACTCAAATATCGATGTCCACAGATTTCCTTCTAATTTACACAGTTTGTAGATGGTCATGATAGAATCCTCATGCTGAAATCTTACGGTCTGGGATGCTGTACTTCCCTACAAATCTTTCACTCAAACATCGATGTCCACAGATTTCCTTCTAATTTACACAGTTTGTGGATGGTCATGATAGAATCCTCATGCTGAAATCTTACGGTCTGGGGTGCTGTACTTCCCTACAAATCTTTCACTCAAACATCGATGTCCACAGATTTCCTTCTAATTTACACAGTTTGTGGATGGTCATGATAGAATCCTCATGCTGAAATCTTACAGTCTGGGATGCTGTACTTCCCTACAAATCTTTCACTCAAACATCGATGTCCACAGATTTCCTTCTAATTTACACAGTTTGTGGATGGTCATGATAGAATCCTCATGCTGAAATCTTACGGTCTGGGATGCTGTACTTCCCTTCAAATCTTTCACTCAAACATCGATGTCCACAGATTTCCTTCTAATTTACACAGTTTGTAGACGGTTATGATAGGATCCTAATGTTGAAATCTTACAGTCTAGGATGCTGTACTTCCCTACAAATCTTCACTCAAACATCGATGTCCACAGATTTCCTTCTTATTTACACAGTTTGTAGATGGTCATGATAGAATCCTCATGTTGAAATCTTACGGTCTGGGATGCTGTACTTCTCTAGAAATCTTCACTCAAACATCGACGAATACATCTTTATTACTCGCGAATAATAATTTATTTCTTACACTACAGAACGGTGCGAAAACCTTGACATTTATTTTGCCTTTTTCTATTCTTCTCAGATTAGCATTTGGGCTTAAACCTTCGCAGGATTTCTCTTTTGGAATGTGTGGAATGGTTTGACACACAAATTGTAGCAATCTTTTGACTTTTACCAATCGATTGTGTGAAGCACTGAAGGGAGGAACTGTTTATTGTATGACGTCCACTGCTATACGCTAAATTCTCTCTCAAGCCTCGCGAGTTTTTTCAGCGTCATCTGAAAAGGGCTTAAAATAAAATTGGGCCCAGAGCAGCAAGTGAAGGGCCCACAGGATCCTTGGGTCCTTTTTCAATTCAGGGACGGAGTTGTATCTTGTCACAGGAATCAGCATCTGGCGATATCCGTCCTGGCCCCTGGGCCCTTGAAAAGTTCCTCGTAGAGTTCCTTGTATAAATACTTGCGGTGCTGGTTATGGCTGCCACTGGGAGCTAGAAAGGTGAAACCTTGGGCAAGGCCCGGCCTGTTGGCTTTGAGTTTGAATGGAGGGGCGCTGTGGTGTTGTTTTTTTAGGGGAGTGGAAGAACTGAACCCATGTCTCTTCAGCTAAATTGACAGTCTAGATGTCTTTCAGTTGGCTCAGATTAATATAAGACATCCCTGCTACATGTATGTCTACCATTTTCTTGTATGGATATTGTTAGGTTCTTTTTGTAATATAGTTACAATAATTATGCACAAAATCTTACAAACTGCTTACTGAGTACATGGAGGTACCTCCATGCTAAGTACTAACTAAGAGTAAGATGACCAAAATGTGATTATCAAAAAATAGGAGAGCCTGACGTTTCGATCCAAGCAGGACCTTTCTCAAACTGGCAGAGAAAGTTCCTGCTAGGATCCAAAAGTGGAGTTTTAATTGCGATCCAAATAAATGCGTTTATTTGGAAATGGCTCTTTCGGGACCTTTTTGCATCTGACAGAAGCTGTCCCCCAAAGCTCAGTCAAATCAGCGGCCAGATCTGATCTCAGGCAGAAATGTACTGTTTGTTGTCTTTGAGTTTGACTGGAGAATCGAGTGCTTCCCTGCTGGCAGTGATGCACCAAAAGGCAAGGGAAGTAAATAGACAGAGGAACTCACAGCAATGCAAACTGCTCCTCAGGAGTGAACTGACCCGAACTAAATAACAGGTGGGCAATTTCATAGAGCCCACATTTAAGCAGTCGCTACGGCCGTTTCCACTCTCCCCAAAATAAAGTGATTATTTTGATTGCGATAGGTTACATCTTTCCCGTTCCAAAAAATAAAAAAATATTGGGATCAATCATTGTACAAAAGCACTTTAAATCCTGTGATTGCATACCCTAAACCTCTTTCGCTGCTATGCTAACTCTTCAACCGATTCATTAACTCAATCGTGCCCCACAGATATTTGCCCAGTGCACTGCACTGTACTGTACTCTCGGGCAATGGTTCATGACCCAACATCAATTTAAAAAAAAAACAATTGAAAAGAATAAGGGAAACCAATTTCGCGGACCAGATCTGTTCAGGGTGGGGAGGAGGGCATCCTAAAATGAGCTCCTGTTTGTTTGTTTTGTTTTTTGGGTTGTTGTTTTTTAAAACAAAACTTCAACCTGTGGTGTTAAGAAACAAACAATGCTTATTAAGGGGGCTGGGAGGGTCGAGGTAATGTTAGACTCCCACTGTGGCCTGTATTGGATGGCTTTCTCCCCCACACAATCTGGCCTTGCCTCCCCCATTTTTACTCAGCCTTCCTGAGAAAAAACAAACCGTCGTTTCATCCAGCTTCCTAAGTTCTCCTCTCTTCAGTGGGACTTTGTCAAGGTCTTCTCAGTGAAGTCTAGTGCATTCCTCAATTGCCTAGCACATCTTTGTTTGAGGTCAATATTTGTGGTGAGGGCAAACTTGCCGGTGGAAAGAGGGAGAAAGGTTGGCTCCTCTCTTCCCCCCTTCCCCCAACCCCCCAAAAGTTAAAAGCCTTAAGTTAAGCCTCTGCCCTGATTTTTGACGAAAATAAAGTGAAAAAAAACAAGCTTCAAGTTCTTCCCTTTGTAGAAGCATCAGAAAAGAGAACAGAATAGCCATCAACCATTTCGCAATGGAGTATAAGGTTTGCGGTGACACCATGTAAAATTCTCTTAAATCGTGACTATGCGTGGTTCAGTCTCCTGAAGACGAACAGAGTACACTGTTGAGTTGAGTTCCTCCGGTTCTTTTCAGAACCACTCATACAGTACTCACAAATAAGAATTTACATGGTGTCACCGCAAACCTATTACTCCTGCTATTCTCACCGTGAAAACCTTCAAATCTCATTTAGCAATGAACGAAAAACCATTGTACTTTTAATTGGGGAAGTTACGACACTGTATTTAAAGAGTAATATTGCAAAAATGTTGCAAACTGCTCACTGACTAAAATGACCTAAATGTAAATTTCAAAAGACTAGAGAGTGGATCAAGGCCACATAGGGCCATTCAAACTGCTACAAAAAAGAAAATGCGATTTGAATCACGACTTTTTTTCTGTCGTGCTTCTCAAATAGAGCATGCATCCTTTTTGACGACGGCCCGTGTAGGAAGATATATCAGCGACACTTCCTGTCAGTCTGAGCTGAGCGGTGCACTGTGGGATTAAAAAAAAATGATTATTTTCCTCTGTGGAGCGTTCGCACACACTCCGTTTGGCAAATAATCGCGATTATTCTTAAAAGTCGCACAGGAGTCCGTATCCGGCGTATTGCCATTAAAATCCCACCAATCAACACAAGTATTGAGACCACAAACGCCTCCCAATAAAGGGTTTGAGTCGCGATTTAAATCGTGATCCAAATAATTGAATTGCGGATTTAACTTTGGACAGTTTGCAACGCTTGATTGGTGGCGGGTAGCAGTGTGAACGACCGCTCTAAGCGTCGTAGACTCTGTTGGCGCTGTCTGTTTTGTTTTTCCGTTAGGCCTTTCTCTTTCATGCTCCGTTGACTTCCAATTTTCATTAGGGTTTTGGAGGGGAAGGGAAAGGGGAAGGGAAGGGGAGTCCAAAAGAGCAGGCTCGTTAATTTGGGTCAGTTCATTCATGGCCCCGCTCCTAATACACGTATAATCGGCTTTTCGCGCCGTGCTTGGGCTAAGGGGCAGGGAGGGTCTCTGGGGTTGCTTGGGGTGGGGCAGGGGGTCAGGAGGGATGGGGTATTGGGAGGGGGGGCGGGCTAGCGTGCCCAAGCATATGGCAGAGGTGAACATTGTTTTTAGTGGAACGGCCACTTATGAGTTTACCATCGAGCGAGTAAGTTTGAACAAGTGACAGATAGACAGACAGACAGAGATACAGAGATAGACATATAGACGACAGACAGACAGACTGACTGATAGACAGAAAGACAGACAGACAGAGATACAGATATAGACATATGATTACAAACAGATAGACATAGACAGATAGGCAGATAGACAGATCTATATAGACAGATAGACAGATAGACAGAGATTGATCGACCTATAGACTGGCAGACAGACAGATAGGCAGACAGACAGATAGGCAGAGATACAAAGATAGACATATAGATTACAAACAGATAGACATAGACAGATAGACAAACAGATAGATAGACACAGACAGGCAGATAGACCGGCAGACAGACAGATAGGCAGACAGGCAGGCAGTCAGGTAGACAGATAGACAGATCTAACAACAGATAGGTAGACAGATAGACAGAGACACAGAGACAGACATATTATAGACAGACAGACAGACAGATATATAGATAGACAGAGATGCAGAGATAGACATAAAGACCGACAGACAGGCAGACAGGCAAATAGTCAGAGAGACAGATAGACAGATAGACAGATAGACAGATAGACAGATAGACAGATAGACAGATAGACAGATAGACAGATAGACAGATAGACAGATAGACAGATAGACAGAGATACAGAGATACAGAGATAGATAGATAGACAGATAGACTGACAGATAGACATATAGACAGATAGACAGATAGACAGATAGACAGATAGACAGATAGACAGATAGACAGAAAGACAGAGATACAGAGATAGAGAGATAGAGAGATAGACAGATAGATATTATATATACCAATAGACAGACAGACAGAGAAAGGGAGAGAAAACAAGTCATTTGGTAACAGGCTTTTCAGTGCGAGGTGCTAAATATCCATCTAACTAGGCCCAAGTCTAACCCCCACTGGGAGGTGATGGAGACCTGTTTTTTTCCCCCCTACGTTTCCATATCGCGGCTTTACTTTATTATTTATGCCTTAGTCTCCCCAATCAGCCGACCCTCCGCTGGCAATCGCGTATTTTTAGGTCACCCTAATGCCGCCGCATGCCCTTTGTAATGAATTTTTGAAGCGCGCCTCCGTGTCAATGCAACAGCATGATATGCAGTGTCAGTGGGTTGTAAATATTTCAATCTGGAAGGTGGCGGCGAGAGAAGAAACGACAGGATAAATGAAGCAGCAAAAATGCAGAATGTTCCAACCTCCAAATATTTGGACGAGTTTGACCCCCCCGAGCTGAGTTGAATTTGAAGGACATGAAATCTATCAGGGTTTTCTCGGTTAATTTTCTTCCGTCCCCGGAAAAAAGGAAAAAAAAATAGTGGCATCTGTTTCATGCCCTTATGAAACAAAGTATTATCTCAGCTGTTTGTAATTTTTGCAGCGTACGAAATTGACGTGCCGCAGAAGGCAGTCTGTCTGAATTAAGCGTGAAGGAGGATTGGAACTTGAACTCAGGGGCCTATCTCATAGAGCTGCTTAAGCACCAAAAATTTGCCTAAGCACAAAAAGTCACGATTCGTAGGATCACCTTGCCTACAAAAACTTCCCGTTTGTTTCATGCTAAGTAAAGAAGAGTAGAATACAAGTCAAAAGCGCTTGACATCACATCGAAATGTGGTTTGTCATCCCGTTTACACAAGGAAGAATTTTCCTGCTTAGCAGATTTTCACGCTTAAGCGGCTCTATGAAATTGTGCCCTTGGTGGTGGTAAAAACAGTCAAAACAATATGATTGGCAGCTTGAGAAACATAATATTTCAGTCATCTGATGACAGCAGTGAAGGACATCAGTAAAGGGAGTGAACTCTTCACTTCTTCTTTGTCATTCTGATGGATTTTCCTGATTGTTTGAATCTAACGTATTTCTGTGTTTTTTTGGGGGCAACTGAAATAAAAAATAGGGGCTTGATCACTGGATATCTACAGTTACTGTTAATGGTTGTATGCTTCTGATGACAGTCTCCTGACCAAGGGCTGAGTACCAGTACACACTGCATGAAACGTTGATTTACCAGGTTTGTTTTTTTCAGAGCCATTGGGGCCTTTTCCACCTTACCTTAATATAAACACAATTATTTGGATCAAGATTCAAACTTGTATGGACATAGTTACGTGACTATTGGTGGGATTTTGAATCGCAATTTGTACTGCACTATAAGTGAAACTTTTCCAAATAATCAAGTTAATTTGCGACGGCATGTGTGTGGGAGTGCTTGGTTAAATCGCACTTTCTTTTTTTTTATCCCACAATGCACAGCTCGTGCTCTGATTGACAGAAAATGACGTGCTTGTTTGTATGTCTCCCTGCATGGGCCACCCTGAACAACACACCCACCATTTTGACCATAACTGCTACCATTTTTGTTGGCCTGTGACTGTGAATGCGACCCCCCCCCCAAAAAAAAAGGTCTTTTAATCGCGATTAAAGGGCCTATGCAATGGATTTTTAGGTGTTTTTTTTTAATTAGTTTGTCATAAAGTTATAACATTGGAACATATATTTGCCCATTTCCTATTTGATTTTACTGAAATTTCCGCATTTATGGAATTAAAAAGTAAAAATGTATTTTAGGGGTGCCCACTGCCCAGTGGCCAGTAGAAATGGCCTTATTGTGATTCCAACGGCGTAAGCCTCCAAATTGCATCTAATGAGATGTGTTGATCAGGATTCGGAATCATATCGGGATTCGGAATCATATCGGGGAATGTTCTGGTGTGCACCGGGTAGTAACGCGATGCCATCTTCCATCAGGTGCGGAAGATGAAAAACTCGTCCCTCCCCTCCCCTCCTCCCCGCCCACCTCCCCCCTCTCTACCCTCCTCTCCTCCCGTCCGACATGTCCCATCGAGATCATTGATTCGGCATTGTATGACAACAGGTGGGGAGTGTGTGCTGTTCAATTGGGCAGCTGAATCGATTGATCCCGTTGTAGTGCTGGCACTAGCGAGCTTTCGTTTTACGACGGAGAGCGCACAGTACGGGGGGATTTCACAGAGCGCGACCGTTCCCGCACCCAAGCTCCCGTCCTGTTTGGAAACAGTTTCGTTCTGTTTACGCGACGGGTATATACGCACTGCATGCACTGCACTGCACCGAGTATCAATTACACACGGAGGATTGGTCACATGTTACGTAATGCAGTAGCCGACTGCTCTGCGTTGTGTTCTGAACGCTATTTCCCCTCACAACGGTCCCAGATTTCAACGGTACGGGGACTTGCAGGTTGTTGCGCATGCGCAGACCTATGTACGTAAAAAGAAAGCTCGCTATCTTTAGTTGGGGTTTGGCGAGGAAGGGCTGATTTGAAGTGGAGGGTGGTAGTATCAGGGCCGTTCACACCGTTACAAAACAAAAATTGTGATTGTTCGGATCGTGATTCAAATCGCGATTCAAACTCCTCTTTTGGGGTGTGTGCGTGAACGAAATAATCGTGTTTTTTTTTAGTGCCCGGGATTTGAATCATGATTCAAACTCCACATTTTGGGTGTGTACGTGTGTCCGGTGTGTGGACATGATAATCGCAATTATTAGTGAGATTAGAATAATAGAATCACGATTTGTCATTATCATTAGTGCGCCTTGTCTAAAATAATCGAGATTATTTGCCAAGTGCAGTGTGTGCAAAGTGCGAATTCTCCCTTGTGAAAATTATTGTAATTTTTTTTAATCCCACAATGCACTGCTCACACTGACGAGAGAAAGTGTCGTGCTTGTTTACAAAATGTATGTCTCCCTACATGTCGGTGGGATTTGAATCGCGATTCTTCAAAACAAAATTTATTTCTTTTTTCCCCCCATCTCCACGTGAATGTCTTCAGTCATTGCGGAGTCAAAATTTAATACGAAATAGGAAAAAAAAAAGGTATTGTTTGCCTGAAGCCCTTTGGGCCAGAGTTTTCCCAAGAACGGCGCTCTGACTTGCGTCAGCCTCTGCACTTTTGCGTCGGGCAATTGGGGCCGATAATTACCCGAAATGAAGTCAGAGGAGGGAATCTGAAAAGACCCATTCTCAGAAAGTTTTTTTTATCCTTTTCTTCCCCCTTCCTAAAGCATTCCTGTTAGAATACAGAGGTCAGTGATCTCCAGCGAGTTTTGAGTTTGGAAGTGGGGGGGGGGGAGGGAGGCTGGGTAATTTATGCCCTGAAGTGATACTGTGTCTTGCCTGACCTTGGGAAAGGGACCCTTTGATTGAGCCCAGCCCTCGCCCCCCCCCCTCCTGAAGCTCAGACTTTCCCCCCTTTCCCCCCTCCCTTCCCCCCATCCCCCTTTAGGCATGGCCCCAGTAAATGAAAGAAAATTGAACCCCTGAAAACTTGCAGGAGTTGCCCAGGAGAAAGGCACCGCCTGCAGATGTTTTCAGGGCCGTGGGTTTTTGTTATACCACTTTCAGGCATTTTGTGGCCTCTGCGCCATTCGGTCTGGATCTGCAAATTCTCCAAACTGGTACCTGAGACGACTTGCAGGACAGATTACCCTGAACCCTCTCTCTCTCTCTCCCTCTTCCTCTCCGTCTCCTTCTCCCTCTCCCTCTCCCTCTTCCTCTCCGTCTCCTTCTCCCTCTCCCTCTCCCTCTCCCTCTGCCTCTCCCTGTCCCTGTCCCTCTGCCTCTGCCTCTGCCTCTGCCTCTGCCTCTGCCTCTGCCTCTCCCACTCCCTCTGCCTCTCCCTCTCCCTATCCCTCTCCCTCTGCCTCTGCCTCTGCCTCTCCCTCTGCCTCTGCCTCTGCCTCTCCTTCTCCCTCTCCCTCTCCCTCTCCCTCTCCCTCTCCCTCTCCCTCTCCCTCTCCCTCTCTCCCCCTTGAGCTCCATCTCTCTATATAATTGTCTGTATCCCTCTCTCTCTCTGTTTCTCTGTCTCTCTGGACATCTCCTTCTTTCTCTTCCCCTCTCTTTCGTTCTCTCTCTCTTTCCCTCTCCTTCTCTATGTCTCTCTGTCTTCCTGTCTCTCCCCCTCTCTCTCTGTCTCTGTCTGTCTGTCTGTCTCTCTGTCTGTCTCTCTGTCTCACTCTCCTCTCTTCCCTTCCCCTCAAAACACCGCCACCCACCCACCCAACCACCCACCTTCCTCTCCCTCACCAACTCACTCAGTGCCCCTAAGGGCGCATTTAAATCAAGCCTCTGTGAGATGATTGGACCGTTGAGGAAGGAGATTGGAAGAAGGAAATGCTAAATCTCAGGAATGTCGCTTTTTCCAGTCAATGGATTTGTAAAAAAAAAAAAAAAAAAAAATTGTGAAGTGTGAACAGCCTCTGGGTAGGCCTATAACGTGCTCTAATCAGAGTTGCAGGATTTTTTTTTTAAAATAACCTTTCCAACTATGTCTTGATCCCTTCCCCACAACTGTTTCCTGTGTCCATTTTGTGTAGGCGTCATGTCCAATTATGAAATCAAATTTCTCGGAAACCAAAAAATTTCAAGAAAGAAAGTGCAAGGCTCGCACTGGTACCTCAAAGAATTGGCTTGTCAACTCAAATCGGTAAAATTCCTCCTTAGGCCTAGCGTTTCAAATGATGAATTTCTCGGAATAAAAAAACAACCCCCAAACCGGGCACTGGTACCTCGGAGAATTGGCTTGTCAATTCAGATCAGTAAAATTTCTCGTTAAAGTTTCCCAATTGTTAAAAAGAAAAAAGGGCTTCAAGCCGGAAATGTAGCTGAGTTTGTGTTATTTGTAAGGAATCATTTCACAAATAGGCATAAGTCTGGCTTTTCCCAGAATACTTTCTTTTTTTGACGTTGTCCAAAAATAAGTACTTCCGCTACACAACATTGGTCAGAACGGAATACAGAAATGTTCACAGATTTACATGAAACTTACACAGTTTGAAGATGGTTATGATAGAAACCTTGCTCTGAAAAATGTCTGCCTAAAATGCTATATTTTTGGAGAAAAGAGTACAGAAATAATTTACATCTCACCCCGAGTTTTGGAACAACTCGTTGAATGCTCCATTTTCGTGAAACAAATGAATTGGTTTTGCACGATTTTCTCGAGACTCGGTTGGCGGATTGAGCTGAAATTTTCACGGGTGTGCTATTTCATGCATTTGCTGGAGCAGACAACGTATGGATGCTATTCTTTCACCTCGACCAATGTTGTGTTATCCCTTTAATTAACTGCACATACGTAGGCCTGTAGGCAGCGCATCAATTCGAGGAAATTAATTTGGTTGCTCGTGGGAAAAGACCTGCTAGGATTGTAACGTCATACCCTCGACATTTTCTTGGAGGAAATAATTTGTGGCACGGCTTTATCGAACCGGCCGATATACGTGTAGTTGGTAATCTTGCACCGTGTAAGGCATAGCATCAGCCGCAAGCGTAGCACCGGCACTTATTGCATGCACAGCAACCGCAGACAATTCGTGGCCAATAAAAATAAATGAATATAAGCTTCTACCGCTGTAAGCACCAGTTTCGTGTTCAGGAATACATTTTCACGGGCAATTTCAGACACTTCCCGAGCCAGGGGGGAAAAATGCCTCATTCCTACGTGTTTTCTGTAAATGAACACTTCCCATGTAGATTTCCAATGCATAAAATGTACATGTGTTTTTTGTTGTTACTGAAATGGCTCTAAGTAGGTGATTTAAAAAACCAGAAATTTTAGAACTTTTTCCCACTGCAATTAAACTTAAAGACTTCTTTTACAGAGGTTCAATCATGGCCATTATAAATCTCCTCCACCGATTCTTAGTGTTCATGACAACTCTGTGAAGCAAAAACTACCACTCTCAGTGGACATTTCAAGCGACAATGCCACGGTCCCAATAACCAGAAGTGTCTTCTGCTTTTTTGATTCGCGATCCCAAAAATTGCGATATTTTTTGGTCTTAATGTAGCAGTGTGAACGACCCCACTGCAAACTATCATTGACTTGCCGTCCCTCGCCCACAAACTCATCCGAGACGCAAAAACTTCCGCGGAATTTCGATCGGGCATTTTGCATCGCAGCGGAATCTCGTTAGGTTTGTGCACTCGCAGCAATGCAGTCAAGTGTCCACCGGTCCACTTTGTCCCCCAAGAGTTTCCACAATTCCCTCCATAATGTGTGGCATTCTGTCCTGTGTGTTGACGATAACATTTTAAACACGCACCGGGGAATTGGGCTGCTCTGGGTGGGTAGTGGGTAACCGAACAGGATGGGCCCGAGTTGAAAAAAAAAAAAGGAGTACTTTTGGGATAGGGAACTCTCAGGACTCTCTCTATGCAAGGGTCTTTAGGCTAATCGCTTGCGGTTACTATGGGGACATTGATGGAATGGGTAGAGGGAAGAGGGAAGCAGGCAGTGGGGGGATGATGGGATGGAAGACAGCCCGCCTACTGGGAGAAGACTCCCTCCCGGCTTTGCAGCAGAGGCAGTTATACCCGAGGCACATCTGGGAGAACTTGAGTTGAAATTCAGGGCCACTATTTTACTAAAGAGTAAAAAGACCAAAAAACCCCGAAAGGGATGAACGCCATTGCCCACCACCCATCACTGAAGGAGAAACACCCAGCCGACCTCCCCCTCACTTCCCCCCAGGGGTCACCGGGGGTCAATGCAGGTCAAACGCTAAGAATGCCTGCCATGTTGATCCCCTTAAAAAAAAAAAAAATCTGAAACCCCTCAAAAACTGCGTGCATGTAGCAGATGTGTACGGCTGTTGAGCAGACTGGAACAAAGAACATCAACTTTTATTTGACAGCGGCTTAGTGAAGACAAATCACATTCTTCCCCCTGATTTATTCCAGTTTCCCATCCATTTCAGAACACCAAATGTTCTTCAACCTCACTTTGGCTCTTGTCCTGTGCTTATTTGTTATTTAACTGGCCACTGTAAAAAAAAAAAAAAAAATCAAACTTTGACCGAAATATGAGCCTATAAATTTAGAGGGCCTGACATTTTGGTCCTGGCAGGACCTTTTATTTGGATTGAAACGTCAGGCCCTCACAATTTTTCAGATTTTAAGTCACAGTGAACAGTTTAGTGACCTTTTTTGTATGTGTAACCCAGTGAGCTGCACAGATGACTGGTTATTCAAGAAGTTAAATTATTAACTGGTTATTGAATGCGGTGTTTCAGAGCAGACAATGCAACATCTACTGAGATGTCCCACTCCTGGAGGACGAGTGCTGCCTAGAAGATCTGGCAAGTGCGAATAGGAAGGCCCTCAGCTGCGCAAGAGCCTGGCCCAACATTTGAACCAAATCAGAGATGATGGACACGAAAGAAGAAGAATTTAAGAAGACAAACACAAACACTCAATTCAACTTATCAAGTGAAAGCTGACCACACAAGTACAAGACAGCTTGCCTTGCTGTGAATCCTGACTGTACGTCTTTCTTATGCCAAATCCTTCTCATTCAACCCACTGGTTCTATGAGATTATATTTGACCCAGTGGATCAGCAGGCAATGACCTACATTTCCTAAGTGCACCTGGGCAACATCTGGTCAACATATAGCCTACTGGTATTTGTTTTGGGAGTGCAAGTACACAATGGGCACCTATGTGTAATTAAGATTCCTCCATGTACACCATACATACCAGTACTGCACACTGCACAGTAGTAGTAACAACACTAAAATCCACTCTTTGCAAAGAGCCTCACTTTTTGTTCTAAATTTTTTTCCTACTACTTATTCTTCTTCCTCTTCATGCAAAAAGTCTATTGACATGCATTATTGGCATTCTACACAGATTATCTAGCAAACGACAAAAGAAACTCGGACCAAACTTGGCCAAAACGGCAATGCCCCTATTATCCTGTCCTGTATGTCGTTCTAGCATTTTATATATTAAATTGTTTTCTTTGTTATTTAGACAAAATCCCACTCATTTTGTAAAAAGTACTGTAAGTTTTTCTCTTTATTTGTTTCCATTTAAAAAAAAATTGATTCATTTAAATGCAAATCATTTTAGAACAGAGTAAGGAAAAGAGATATATGCATTTATTGAGCATTACATAAGAATGTTCCAAACTGCTTAGCGACTCAAACTCAAAGACCAAATTGTAAAAGGCAGAATCCCTACAAAGAAGTCCTGCCTTTCGAGAAAGATCCTGCTAGTAAACTATTGAAATGTCAGGCCCACTAAACTTTTTGAGATCCAGTTATTGGGCAAAATTTGTATAAGACTTGGAAGGTTTGCATGGTGGAAATACCAAGTGGAAGGTTTGTGGTGACACCATGTAGCACTTCTCTTTCAAGAAGGAGTCTGGCTCTGAAAAGAGCCAGTAATTCAACGTTTTGGGCAGTGTGCAGTCATGTGTGTCAGGAATGTTGAGTCACACTCCTTCTTGAAAGAGAAAGTACTACATGGTGTCACCACAAATCTTCCACTTGGCAAAATTTGTTGTCCAGACCTCAGTGCACATATGCATGGTAGTGGTACCAGACAGAACGGCGTCCATTTTTTTTGCTGTGAGATGTGATACAGGCCGTCCAAGCGTATTGTTCAGTTGCTGTAGCAACAATAATGTAGCAGGTGGAAGAGTGTTGACAAAATAGAGATAGTGGCATCCCTCCAAAATAAAACTGCACCCATTCTAAATCTCCCCCGCTGAGATAAACCCATGGTTGGGCAACCAGCGACTTAAGACTTAATTGTTAGAGTACATAAAGCTAGTCCACTCTGTGGAGTGCGTGCACGTATAATGCCCGCGTCTGTACCAAGGTCACCCTAGCTCGCAGTGGGAGAGGGGGGGGGGAGCGGGGGAAATTGTGTCACTTTTAAATTGTGTTTGGTCATTTCATCAGCGGAGGGGGGTGGACTCGGACACTGGGGGCCATTAATGAGATTGTGTAATCTCGTTACTTGCGGTGGACAAGTCGGGTCACCATTACGCAAAGCGGGGCAAACAATTTGAGCGCATAGTCTGTTGGACGATAGCACGTTCAACTAATCATAATAATAATGATGATAATATGATAAATTTCACCTATCAATGAGGGTCACTTTTTGATGATTTTTTTTTTAATTTCCTGTGGGGGGGGGGAACTTACTACTTCCCTAGTGTCTAATAGTAATAGATAAGACTTGAAGGTTTGCACGGTGGAAGCACAATGTTGGAAAATTTGCGGTGGCACCATGTAAGTCATCTCTTTTTGGATGGAGTGTTGGCTCTGATTGAATTGTATAGCCGGCTCTTTTGCAGAGCCCTACTCCTGCTCAGAAGAAGATCTTAGATGACTTGCATGGCGTCCTCGCAAACTTTCAACTTTTCCCAGCGCGGTTGTT